>VDFB02387407.1:258155-312569 GCA_007258455.2 Sequoia sempervirens
AGAATTAGAATTTTATCCTTCATGGAAAAAAACTTATGCATTATACGGTGTGCGTCACTTTTTAAAAATGCTATTTTTTGAAAAAAAACCAGTTTTCATGGGAGATGGAAAAAGAAGTGCAATCTGATTCCAAAAATTTTGAAAAAAATATTTTTAGAATCTACAGACAAAATGTGATGAGACTCTAGTTTTCATCATATTCAAATTCTTCATGGTTTAGCCGCTATAGGTGCCCGAATGTGAAGATTTAGATTAAAAAAATAATTTCAGTGTCTAGTTTGGCCAAAAATTGTAAACCACTATTGTGGGATCACCCACTACTTTGAATTCTTAAGTACTTACATAGGTCTTCCTAACCATTGAGGGTCACATCACCATTATTTTCCCATGTACACATATACACAATTGTTACACAATATATTCTTTACACATTGTTTTGTTTATATTCTTAGCTTATATTTACTTTTCATGTGTACTATTTTCTACTCTATTATAATTCCTTGTATCCAACATATGCAACCAAATGTAGGAGCATATCCTATCATTAACACTCTCATATTTAGTTTTGTAGATAATTATAAATGTTTACAAAGATTCATCCTTAGTTTATATGGAGAATATATTCAAAAAAGGATAAATTTACCTAATGACACCTTGCAGAGTCTACTACTTTACATGGACCCCTTTCATATCCTTTGATGTCTGATTATTTATTTTACATGCATGTGTGTGAGGACAATATGTAATGGTGAAACTTGCATAGCTATGTCATTTTCTATTTAATTTTGGACTCATTTTGAGAAGAGTGTGTTGATACATTGTCATATTGACAAACAACATATTCATATAAAGTTAGGTCCCTTGTCCTCTTCCATCTACCTATTCATTACACGTATTCTTATGAATTTATTCCCTAACTTATCTATATATTCACCCATCCCAATAGATTTTCCCTATTCATATTATATTTATTACATCCACACATGTTTCCATGTACATATTATCCATTTTGATTTGGTCCCTTTTATGTCCATGGTTATTTCCATAGTCACAAGGTTGATCCTATAGTCATGAAATTAACCCTTTTAAATCCATATCATGTTGAATCCTACCTATACATTTTGTGTGGGCTAACTAAACACAAATAAATGTGTAATATGTTTGTATGTCCTTGTATTTATAAACATTAAATGCATTCATTCACACATCTTATTACATCAAGGAATATCCTCTCATTCTAAGGAGTTGAACTTTTGGATTTGACACACTAAAAGGAATGCAGATATGCAAGGTCATTCTAGAAACTTACATACGAGTAAAGAATATTATTTTTATAATACACATACATTTTCATGGGTTGTTGTAGAAGAGTGTGTCTCCTAGTCACACAATGATAGTCCTACTAAGGTATTCTTAAACATTGTTTTTCCTTTAGATACCATAAGAGTTTGAAGAAAAAGAGGCAAATCAAGTGAAGAAAAGAATATAATTATGCAAGTTACCAAATCAAATTTGCAAGTACATGACATTTTCATGACTACAAAAAGAGCAAAATATTCACATTTTATTTGTAAGTCAAAGACATTAAAAATTCTAGAATCTTCAATTGAATTATTCATTCCTAAATCACAAGTCAAAGACAAAAAAAATCTAGAATCTTCAATTGAATAATTTTCTTAGATTACAAATCTAAATAACATTATTCCTTTCATATATTTTCCTAAAATAATATTAAATATCACTAAATTTCTCAAATCCCAAGTTGACATGTGGTCAGTTATTTACTTCTACTTAATTAGCGTAAATTAACACATTAAGGATGTTTCAAGGACGATATATTATTTGTTTAAAGAGCGTATAAAATTTTGAACGCCTCGTCTTATCCGTGTGTGAACGCTCACTCCGACTCCTCCATGTGGTGAGTTTGTAATTTTGTTACGTACCACGTCATATCCCCTCGTGCCCTAAATTCATGTTTGAAAACATAAGCTCTCCTGTAAAATGTGGAATTTTCGCCACACAGATTTTACACGCTAGTACGACAAAGGAGATAGTATATATACGCCCCAACGTTACACCCATTTTGCATCTTTATCCATTCGCTCAAATCCCACTTCAACTCGTCTAAAGTTCGAATCTTCACACTCACCCTGCAACTACACTCCACTACTTTACTGTGGGCTTCTTTGACCAATATTCACTTCGCAAGGTCCATCCCGAGCTCGAATCTCGGCTTTCTCTGCTCCCAATATGGTTAAAAGTACAATCTCGCCAAAGCAGAAACCTCACAACTTCTTACACCAGAAGCAGAATTTCAAGGGAGTCCGAATGAGAAAATGGGGGAAATGGGTTTCCGAAGTGAGAGTGCCCAATTCCAGAGCCAGAATTTGGTTGGGATCTTATGATTTCCCTTACCAGGCCGCTCGCGCTTATGACTGTGCTGTGTATTGCCTCAGAGGATGCAAAGCCAAGTTTAATTTCCCCGACTTTCTGCCGGACATTCCGTCCGCCTCTTTACTATCTCCCGCACAAATTCAGTCTGTTGCGGCCAAATTTGCCCTTGAAGAATTCTGGCAGACGCCGGACGGTGCCGAAGCATTTTCTGGTTCAGAATCTCAGCAACAAATTTCAGAGGAGCAGGATTGGGGTCTGTTGGATTCACTTCTTCAGGATATTGAGAACAGCCATTCTCCAAATTTACAGGATTTTCTTCCACCAGAAGAAGTTTTAAAGGACATTGATTTTCTTTTGCTAGAAGAAAAACAAGAGGGATTTTTCTCCAGCAAACAGACAGAAGACTGATGGGATTTCTAAATTCGCCTGAAGTGAAGAAGGTTTTACGTCGCTGCGTAATACCGCAATTATTTATTCTTTATTAAATTAAGTGACGAATGTTTTACGTCGTTCCGTAATACTGCAATTATTTATTATTTATTAAATTAAGTGACGAATGTTTTACGTCGTTCCGTAATACTGCAATTATTTATTATTTATTAAATTTGCTGTATAAAGTTTTCCACTGTGAGTAGCATGCTTTTCAGGGGGATACCCCAAGGGAATTGGGCATTAAAAGAAATTTTTTAATAAAAGAAATTGTTATGTTTTAAGGTTTATTTTTCGTAGAGGATTTTATATCATCTATAAGATCATTTTTGTTATTAGATACAAGAGTACAAATCTTAGATTGAAATCTCTTTGATTGAGAAATTAAAAGTTCATTGACAATTTATTAAATTTTATTGTGAGATGATTAACTGAAATTTAATTGATTTAATTGATCACATATTATAATATATTATAAAATACCATATATAAAAAATATATAATTTTATTATTAATAATTAGATGAGATATATTTTTTACAACATATTATATGAAAATAATAAATTATGTGATGATATAAACATACAAAAAATAAATAATTTTAATTGTAAGGTAGGGACTACCTTTCTTCTTTTGTATTCTATGAGACCTAATCATAAATGTTTTGTGGTACCATTGTTGATTAGGTAGACCTCAAACTTCAAACAATTGAATTTACAAATAAACAAATATAGAAAGTTGAGCCATTGGAATCATCATAACAACTTGAAGGTGAAAATGAGTCTTTACAACCTATTAAAGTAGGCATTTAAACTTAGAAAATAAAACTAATTTACTAATGATTAGAATGAAAACATGTGATCAAAAAAACCCAAAACACAATTTATACAAGTGAGATTTGAAAACCATATTTAGTTATTTGTGGTATCAATTTGTTAAATGGAAAAAATTGCAATGTATTACACATTCCAAAGCCTTTGTAAATAGAGAAAAGTTGTTAAGGGTGAAAAATATAAAATTATAGATCACACTTAAAATATGTTTCCTTACTAATAAATGTTTTAAAGTTTTTGAATTAAGTGAATCCACTATCTTATAATATTACTAATTGTAATGGTGAAATTTGCATATCCATACCATTTTTCATTTAGTTTTGTGTTCATTTTGAAGAAATGCTAAGATACATGTACATAGTGACAAATGACACAATCTCATGCAAAGTTGGCCTCATTTTCCTAGTCTTTTATCCATATGCATACACATGTATTCTCCTGCATTTAGCCTCTACCCTCTCCTCTCTCTCACACACATAATTTTCTTACCCATCCATTTATCACATTCACCTATTCACTTGCTTCCATTTATCAATTAAGCCACTTGGATCTAACAATTGTCCACACTAGGAAAATTATGTAATCACAAACTTGTCTCCATTATTTTTTAAATTAAAAATTTAAACTTGGCATGTTGGCTCCATTCACCTTCCTACCTTGAGCTAACAAAACACATGTTTGGTGTAGTTTGACGTTATTTGGTATTATTTATAGAAATCAATACAATTGGTACATTTTCCAATCCTAAAATACACATGTTCAATCTTATCTTAGAGCATTGAAAGCAATTAATAACAAGAGCTATAGTGTAGCTACATTCCCTGCCAAATAAATTTGGTATCCATTGCAGTAGTGTTGCTTGTATTGGTCAGTGATCAATAGCAATATCAATGTTTGAGAATAAGTGTAAAGATGGCTACAAATGACAACAAAAAAACAAAGAAAAAAATAGTTGCAAGATAAAGACATTACTAATCTTCACCAATGCATTAAGCAAAAGAGTTTGTTCAGGTCATAAATATGAAAAACATGTTACCTTTTGTATATACATTGAAAATGCACAAATCATGTCTACACCATCATTGGATTCATTGCAACCATCTTATTAAGGATTCAAATATATCTCTTAACCTCCATGGGCGAAACAAGAGCAAGTTGATCTAAAAAGCTTTAGCTATCTCTAGAAAGTACTTAAAATGTAGATTTATATTCCATTCATAACAAGGGAAAATATGCCATTGGTCAGATATCAATATCAATTCTTGAGAGGAAATGGAATAGGGGGTCTGGGCTTGCTAACAATTTTAATGACTCCAAATCCTCCTATTGCCTTATATGGAAGGATAGCGATGGGAAATAGAAATAGCTACCTATATGATCCTTCATTTGTAACTTGTATGTAAAGTTTGTTCCTAGTGGTATAAGACAGCTGGTTCCAAAAAAAAAAGAGAACATGTATATCAGCTTAATGCAGACTCCACTACAAGTGATTGAAAATAATGAGATTTGACAAAAATTAGACTCAGGACTTACCATGACACAAGGAAAGGCTCATTTAAGCCATTATATACATTAATGATAATGTTGTCATTTATTGTACACTATCAATCTGAGGTCCAAGAAACTAAGCATTGATTAGAATTCCCTACAAACAACACCAATATAGATCTTAGATTGATGTAAACAAGTCGACTTTCACAAAATGGATAAACTAGAGCAACAGTAATAATATCCATTTGGCGCACTAGGGGAAAGCAACGGTAATAGCATGTTGTATTTTAATTTTTTGAATTGACATATTCTTCAATACAAGGTCTAATATAAAATTACTATCTAAATTATGTCTTTGCCTTTAAGGGTGCACTACAACTACAAATCCTACTAAATTACTAACTAGAAATGGAACAATGCATTATCTCACAGTTAAGTTATTAGCACAAAGTTGAAGCAAAGAGGTTATTTTATAGTATGACATATAAGAAAGAAGGAAAAGTTGAAGTGAGTAAACTACTCAACACTATGACATATAAAAAGAAGAAAACAAATTAAAGTACCATTTACAAAATGAATGTTCAAGGTTTTGCAATTAACTATAGAAAAACTATAATGTGATTCAAAATTCTAACAAAAAATAAAATCAAGGCTTGTATGATGATGTACAAACAAATTATATAATAATTGTAATCGATTATTTTTGTTCATCAAATTGCTTAAAATGCAACAAATGTATTTCATTCTCAAATAAATCATAAAGTCGAATATGTACGATGAACACCAAACTGAAATAGATGATGCATACCTATTTGAGAATAGTTGCCTCCTCATTTGTTGCCACTTGTGAGCTTGAACAACCAGGTTGCAGATTTTCATAGGTATACGATTAGAATCAGAATTACAATAAACATACATTTCTTGTACATGTGTTTATTATGAACATCAAACTAAAATGGATCCAGGAGCATACTTGTTTGAGAACAACTCCCTCCTCATCTAGTGCCACTTATGAGCATGAATAGCTAGGGTGTAGATCTAGATATAGGTTTATGACTAGAAAGGTGAAGAGTTCAAGCTATCTCTTACTAAATGACTAACTAGAAATAGAACAATATTTTATCTCACAATTAAGTTATTAGCACAAACACAAATGTTGAAGGCTTGTTAGAGGTTCACAGTAACATAGTTTCCAGGATCAAGATATTGCTATGTTTGATACAATTCATCTGAGCATTGTAAATGGACCAAAGTTGAAGCAAAGGGATTGATTTACACTATGACATATGAGAAATAAGGAAAAGCTGAAGTGAGGAAACTGCTTAACACTATGACATGTAAAAAGAAGAAAATAAATATTATAGGGGTTGTTGTGGGTAATAAGATTCTTCATTACACAATTTTGTGATTGTTCTTATGTTGGCTATGAAGTTCTTGCACTTTGCATTGGTTGTAGCAAATATTTTAATTAGTTTTAATAATATAATTGGGTCTATTCTTGAATCTCTTCAGGAGACAGATTCTTATCTCATGATGAATCTATATGCCTATTACACTTATATGCAATGCAATGACAAAGTGCCATTAGATTATGCTTTGTTCTGAATAACTAGAAATAAGTCATGTTTGTTGAGAATTTTACCAAGTTCTTGGAAGATAAGAGGTGCTTATCTCTTGGATCATATGACACTCCAATCGAGGTTCCTGCCAAATCATAGGTATGATAACAACTATCTACTCATATAACTATCTATAAAAGACAATACAAGTTAGTAAAATTTGAACATATAACTTTTGTTTGTACTTTACACCAACCTACAAGTCGGTTTCCATTGAGCCATATTGGAAAATTAGCAAGAAACAATGAGTTATCTCACAATTAAGTTATTAGCATGAACATAAATGTTGAAGGATGGTTAGAGGTTGATAGTAACATACCTATTTGAGAAAAAATATCTACTCATCTGCAGCAGTAAAATCATGCCACAAATTCACAAGAGAATCATTGGTGCCACTTGCGAGCATCAACAACCAAATCTCAGATATGCATAAGTGGATGACTAGAAATATAAGCAATGTAGTTAGAAGCATCATCAACATAAAGAGAAATTAATGTAACAATTGTTTTATACTTACACAAATTCAACATCAATTTGGTGTAGTAGGGAGAAGCAATAATAATAGCATGTTGCAAAGAGAATTATGGCAATAAACAGTTGCACCTGAGAAAATGTATACTAGGTTTTGTAAATGATTGTATAGTAGCATTATAGTAGGTGTCAAAGGCATCAAACAACATGTAGCAATAAATTAAAATTGTATTGACTACAACTAGAAGTGAAGGGATATTGCGAAGTGGTTTGTCCAATATGTATCTAGTATAGTGAATTTCACAAGAGTAGTTTCGATGTTACGTATCCAAAAGTGGTCCAATAAACTGTCTGCATGTGTTGTTGGCTTGTCGACAAGCAATGACAGTTTGTGTTGTTGCATAAATTTGAGGAGTGCTTGTGTTTTTGTAGATTGTAACATGTCAATATTGAAGTCTCCAACAATAATCAATTTTGAATTCAATGGCACTAAGCTGATAATGTTTTGTATTAGATTCAATAGGTCATGAATGGGTGCATTTGGTGTCAAATACATATTTGTGATGCGTAGAGAAATACTCATATGTAATATGTCAATGGTTATTGATTCTAGATACTTTCTTGCAAAAGTGTCAATGTTTTACAATGAAACTATTTTTTTGTAGCATGTTAATAGACCATGAATACTTAGTGTAGGATAGCAATTGAATGTTTCATTAAGGAATTTAACATGTTCGAGCACATTATGTTTGGTTTCTTGGAAGCAAAGGACAACTGCTTGAAGCAAATCATGGTCATGGGATATTTCTTATACATGTAATTTAAATCTATGTGTATTCAAAGAGCATATGCTAAAATGACCTGAAGAGATAGACGCAAGGCCATGTTGTAGTTTCCATTGTGCTAAGGTTGTGAGGCATTGCATCTCATTATTAAATTTTTCTAAAACTTTTAAATTTTGTTTAAGGATCATGACCCAATTCATTCTCACAAAATGATCAATAACTCAATAACTCATAAGCATAGGATATAAATGAAACAACTTCATTAAGTAAAAAGATCTCATAACACATCCTCATATTTGTAGTGCATAATCTAGGTAAATGCGCATAATATCTAATATACAACATTACAATTTAGGCTCTCATGCCATGGAATGAACTAAATATAAAAACTAGAAGTAATATTACAAATAATGATACAACAACAATGCAAGAACATAAATAGCATAGGCTCCCATTGTCACTTACCCTCACAGTGATCCACAAGTCAAGAGATGAGAACATCGCTCATATGTTTTTCTGCCCAACCATGAAGCTTACACTTCCCTAGAATTCTTCCTAACATGAAGAGTACACGATTCTACATAGAGTACCTAGCAAATTGGAAATTAAAATCAATCTAGGGAATCCTGATGCAAGCCTAATGTATATACATATATCTCTAAACATGAACATGCAATGTCCCACAAATAGGATATGGTAGAGAAATATATATAATAATTTTGCTAGGTAAATTTCATCTATTTCAATGAACACATGACATTGGCCAAATCAGTAAAAGTATTGATTCAAGTAGATCCTGAAAAGAGGATCGACCTTCTCTGTTAACCCATATTCAACACCCTATCTTGGAAGGTAAACCCAATACACACATAAAAGATAATAACATGCACGATAATCATAAATTAATTAAATGCTATTTCCTTTCATACAAATGTTCAATTTTACCTCTTTCATTTTTTCCAGCTTTACATTGCAATAGGGGTGTGTGCAAGAAGTTGAGTCCACTTTTTGGCCAAAAAGTGAAGTGTTTTTCCTAATTTTCAGAATTTGACACATTTGACCTTAAAATTCGAAGCACTTACAGATGAAATCTTTAAAAAAGTCAGTGATCATAAAATGTAGTGCTCGAAGTCTAGTTTCCAAATATGTAATTTATTTCAATACCCAGATTGTACAAATTGAGTTTCAATAGGCGTTTCTAAAAACCACTATTTAAAAGTCACTTCTTTTTTTACCATACCATGCATGTGTACAACATCCATATTTTGACTTAAATTATTGTATTTTTCTAAATCCTTTTGGGAAAAGATTTGTGACTCACTGAAGCTTGTTCTTGATAATTTTTTGTAATTTTTTATTGAATTTTTTTTTTTGTTAAATTTTTATTAGGCAGATTTGTCGTTTTGAAAAATTGTCGTGTACGACATGCATAAGATGACCTAAGCTTGTCATTTTTTTATTTTTTTTTAAATTGAAAAAAATTTTCTGAAGTTTGTTCTCGTGCAATCCGTTTGTCAAAATGTTATGTTGATAAAAAGTTATTAAAATAGTAAAAAACCTTGATATTTAAAGTTTATGGACCAATTTTATTATAAATTAATTGAAAAATAGAAAAAATAATCCAATTGTAAAACAAATTACATATTTAGAATCTGCATTGTCTCATCTAAAATGGGTTTTAATTTCATCAAAAAATTCTTCAAAAAAAGTCGTCAGCCATATGTCCAAAGTCGATATTTTTTTTCTGACATTGTTAGAACCTTCAACTTGTAGGTCAAATTAGGTTGAAGGCCTAGGTTCAGATTTCCAATGTTTTTCCCGAACCAAAATCCTAGGCAAAAACCCGACCACAAAGCTAAAAGAAATTCAAATTTTCAAAAATGGGATTGCGCTTTATAAAACGAGATCTCGTTTTATAATTGGGATCTCATTATTTAGTTTATAATATTTGGACCGTTGGGAGGGAAACGGGATCTCTTTTCCCTTCCAATGGTCCACACATTGAATATCAGGGAACAAGATCCTGATTATAGAACGAGATCCCGGTTTTTATAAACGAGATCCCGTTTTATAAATGGGATCCCGTTTCTTTTAGTTAAATTTACTGCAAAAAAATACTATGAAGTTTGCAACTTCACATATACGGCTGAGAGAAATAAAATTAAACTATTTTTCATGAGCTAGCATTGTATTTACAGGTGGTGAACTTGATTTTTAGTTGATTTTTTCAAACGAGGCATCATCTACACCATTTTTGAAGTGGAATTGTGTTATTTTTGTGCTTGTTTGGAGGAACAAAAGGTCTTCAATTTGCAATATGGATTAATTTTTCAAAGGAGGCATGAAGAAAATAATTTTTAAAGTGGAATTGTGCTAGTTTTCTACTTGTTTTGAGGAACACAAGATGAAGAATTTTGTTCTAATAGGTATTCAACTTCCAATTTGGATTGAATATTTTGAAGAATTTCACTATTAACATTCATTTGTGCTTGAGAATTTTATAATCATGGGAGATAAAGCTCGTAATAAGAGAAGGAAGACATTGACTCCTCAAGAAGTTGAAGCAAATAGAGAGGAGAGACAAAGACAAAGATAAAGAAGAATGAGAATGAAATCAATGAATGATGGTGGAGCAACCAATTCCACAACTATTGAAGATGAAAACATTGAGGATACCATGGTTGTAGATGAAGCTAATTTGCAAGGAGCCAATTTGGAGAAGAGTATGATTATACAAACAAGTCCTACTATGTCTTCAAATCCCTCTTTGAATGCTATGGAGAATGTTTCAATATGCACAAATCTAGGTATGTCTTCAAATCCACATGTTAGTGAAATGGTAAATAAGTATGTAGAAGTTTTACAAGATGTTGGACTTAATGATGTTGACATTGATGATATTCAGAGAGATGAAACTTTATAGAATTTGTTGAAAATGAAAAATAATTTTTTTTTGTTGCAGATGAAAATGAGAATGATCATTTTCTTGAAAATGAAAACAAAACCTATATTTTTGATGAAAATGAAAATGAAAAGATCATTTTGTTGATGAAAATGAAGATCAAAATGTAAATGAAAATGGAGATGAAAATCTAGAATGTGATGTTGAATTTAATGAAAATACCTTTTTTTAAATTGGAAGTGGTGTTTTCGATAATCTTCCTGGTCAAATTTCTTGGAGGCAAATAAGAACACATGTGAATAGAATATACACCAAATTCTTTTATCGTAAAAAATTTACATTTCAATGTCAACTAATGATGCAATTGATGAGAATGCAAAAAATGAGGAAAGTAATGAAAAGGTTAGTCTTTTATGTTAAACCAAAAAGAAAAGATCAATCATTAAAACATGTTATGTCTACTATTGCTAGTTCCATTCAATCTATTGGGAAAAATAGTCGATCTAAAGATAAAAACACAGTAAGAAGAGCTATAACAACTGCTATAGTTAATAAAGCAACTTTGAATAAAAGAATGGTAAGCAATATTAGTGAAGTTTTAAAAATAAATCCTAAAACATTGCTAAGAGCGGAAAAAAGAAGAGAAAGTATAGAAAATGATCCGATCAATCAATGTTGGAGTTTCAGTGGACGACTACCAAGGTCTGATATAAAATTGAATATTGAAATTAAATCTTTGATCAAAAAATATTGGCATGATAATACTAGGGTTTCATCTAATGCTAGAGATGTTTTAAAATTAAGGGTGGGGTCCAAAGTTCTCAATCCTCACCCAAAACACCTATTAGATACAACATAAAATGAATTTTATAGAAAATTTTGTAGCGATTTAGTGTTACCTGGTAATATTAAAATAAGTCAAAGGTCTTTTGAAAAATGTAAACCTTGGTATGTAAAAATTAATAAGCAATGCATATCTTATTGTTGTAAAATACACATTCAATTTTGTTATTTTTATGATGTTTTTCGATATATACATTGTACCTTGCATACTAACATGATTATACAGGAGTGTGGTATTGATATGCCACCTGAAGCAATAAGAGAGTTTATTTCAAGTTTGTTTTGTGAAAAATCTAATGATAAATTATTTTATTTAAGTTCGTGTATTTCTAGACAATGCATTAACTGTGGAAATCTTTCATTTTTAAGAATTTGTTTGCACAAAAGTGTTGATCATGATTTTGGACAACAATTAGTAGATGTCAAAAGATTTAGGAATGTTCACTATTCTTTAAAAGATGGAAAAATAGGAAACGTTGTGATTTAGTTACAAAAAAAGTTAGTGTGCATGCATTTATGAGTGAATTTAAGAATAAAATTGTACCAAAATATGTCATGCACTCTGAACATGCTCGATGGCTTGATGGCCAATTTTGTGCATGTAGAAACACATTTTCAATTGGTACTATACTTTCAGTGGTTGATTTTGCAGAGAATTATACTCTCGCTCCGCAAGAGGAAATTCAATCTCAATATTATAATTTAGTGCAAGTAGCTATGTTTGTCCATATTGTTTATAGACATGCAAATGATAGCACTGAGGATGATAGAAATTTTTTGAGGGAGTATCATTTTTATTTGAGTGACAATCGGTTACACTCGTCAGAGTTTGTTCAATACTATTTCAGTATATTTTATAGAAATTTAAGAGAAAGAGGAATCCAGATGAAAAAATACCTCATATGGTCAAATAATTATATGGGGCAGTTCAAGAATGTTCAAATGTTCTATTCATTAAGTATGGTTCACAAGGAACTTAATGTCCAGCATATATGGAGTTTTTTTGAAGCTGGGCATGGTAAAGGAGAACATGATGGAGCTGGTGCATGTGTCAAAAGAATTCTTGCTAGAAAATAATTAAAATTTGAGGATTCAATAAAATTTAAAGATGCACATGAGATTGTGGATTGGTGTAATAGAAGATTATTTGCACCTAGTTCGAGTGATTACTCTACAGTTCATCGATTCTTTTGGTTGGTGGAAGAAGAGAACATTGTACCTAGAGTTGATTGTGATACAATCAGTGGATCTACTAAATGGAATTCATTTAGGAGTGCGACATCAAGCACATGGACTATTTGGACAAGGGAGCTTTCACTTTTTTTCCATTTTTGAATCTCAGGATATTGGGAAGCATGTGAAAATACAGAATGGGTTGAATAGTGGGAGCAAAGATCATTAACACTTGCAGAAGCACATAATCAATATGAAAGAACTATTGAAGAAAATGATCAAGTGTTTGCATCTGAAGATTATGACCATGTTTTAGACCTTATACAAGAAGGTAATTTTAATTCAATTTATGTGATTTTATTTCACTTTATTAAGATATTTTGTAATACTAAATTATTTATATGGATATGCACAAGTTATTAAATCGAATTTCGTTTGCAAGACATGAGTATGTTGTTATTGCACCTGAGGGGAATGAAGAGCAAACAAAATATTGGTTGGCTCATTGTGTGGAAACTAAACGTAAGTTAATAACATCTCGAGAAGATGATGATGGCTTTCATTATCCAACAGGTATGGTGATCCCCTTAAGACACCCCCTTAAGAAAAATTTGATAACAAGTTTTAGATCTCCTTAAGCAATTTTTTAGAACAAGTCTTTGATCCCCTTAAGAAAATTTTGAGAACTTATTTGATGATGGTTTTTGAACAAGTTTTCCAATAGGATCGGTGGTGGTTGTTGGCACTTGGCTACGAAAATACCTGAGAAGAAAGAATGGTCTACCTGCATTCGAAGACAATGAAACACATAAAAGATTATACATTATTCAAATTTGGTGGTGGCAACAAATATAAAACTAGAGCGGTATTGTGGAAGACCTTCAAAAAAAGTGCTATGGTCAATTTCTATGGAAGAGCATGAGGCAATCATAGATGCATTGCAAAAAAGAGAGGATGTAGATGGTATAATGAAATAAGTAAATACAGGTAAATATAGTTTTAGTTTTATTTTGTCCTTTTAAATACATTAAATACATGTTTTGACATTGGTCAAGTGTGTTATTAGTTGAAATTGATTTAAATTATCCTTTTATACATCCTTAAGGAATAATCACAAAAAGGATCTAGTCCATGCAGATTCAACCTAGACAACATGGAATACTTGGTAAAAATAGGTAATTATTAGTTAAATTATATTTAAATACATGTTTTGATTACATATTTATATTGCTTTTACATTAATAGTTAAAATTGATTTATTGTCATTTTTTGTATCCTTAAGCCATCATTGCATTGATCTCATACTTTGAAACAAAAAGGAGAGGATGCATGGATTCAACCTACAAACATGTGTGGAATACTTTTAAATGCAGGTACTTGAGTTCTGTACATATAGATAGTTTTATATAAATTAAAATATGTATTTTTTGATGATTTCATTGATATTGCTTGTACCTTTTTGAAATCAGGTGGTGTGAAGACCTACTACATTCTAGGCATGAGTTTGAGATGTTCTTGAGATGGCATATCCAACTTTTGTAAACATTGTTTTGAGATGACATATATGTACATACATACTTACAGAGTTAAACATACTCTATGTACTTCTATGTATCAAATCAATATTCTAGATATTTTGTTTGTCAAATGTGCATGTTTTCCTACTTTGAAACTTTATGTCTAATTGTATAATCACTAAATATCATGCATACATTATTGTTAAATCAATTATATCCTTAGGACATTGTATTATGACCCCTTAATACATCCCCTTAAGAAATTCTATTATGACCCCTTAAGACACCCCCTTAAGACCCCTTAAGACATCCCCTTTAGACGTATTATGACCCCTTAAGACATCCCCTTAAGACGCTCTATTATGATCCCTTTAGACATCCCCTTAAGACCCCTTAAGACATCCCCTTAAGATGTTCTATTATGACCACTTTAGACATCCCCTTAAGACCCATTAAAACATCCCCTTAAGACGTTCTATTATGACCCCTTTAGACATCCCCTTAAGACCCCTTAAGAAATCCCCTTAAGACGTTCTATTATGACCCCTTTAGACATCCCCTTAAGACCCTTTAAAACATCTCCTTAAGATGTTATATTATGACCCCTTTAGACATCCATGTAAGACGCCTTAAGACATCCCCTTAAGACGTATTATAACCCCTTAAGACGTCCCCTTAAGATGGTCTATTATGACCCCTTTAGACATCCCCTTAAGACGTCATTATTTGTTTTGACAACTTATAAATTAGTGTTAGATGTTATTATTTATAGAATTTATTAATGCTTTTATTCTCTAATCTTCTATGGTATTGTTTATTTCTTAAAATTTTATCCTCTCTGGTATATAAATAGATTGCTTTTGTTTGTAAATTATGATTTATTGACTAATTATTGATTGACGTGAATTGAATAAGTTCATTGAGTAATTATCACTATTTATTGAATGTACATATCATGTATGAAATCACTAAATTTGTAAAGTATAAATATTAAAATGTCCTATATTAATATCATGTATGAGATCACTAAATTTCACATTAATGTCCTATATTAATGTCTTGACTATGAACATAAAATGCATAAATGTACATGTGTAAATTAAAATTTCAAACAATAATAAAGTCCATAATTTATGTAGCATATTAAGTGCATGAAACCAATATATTAAGCGCATGAAATAAAGTCCAGAGTACAACCCGTGAACTAAAGTCCAACTAAGTACTTGAGCCATGAAATATAAAGTCCAACAGAGTACATGAGAAACCAGAAATATAGTCCATGAAATAAACAAATATAACACATAAAATCACATGTTTCTAGGTCATGTATTGTCTCTATAATCAAGAGACCTCTTCACACCATGCAAACTATGTGGATGACCTGAAACACTCTGTACAAGAGAAAGATGAAATCAGATGTAAGACAATGAAAAATGATTTAATGACAATTTAATTTATAATCCATCATAAAATTAAATTACCATCATATATGTGTCTAGATGCTCTAGTGCACCTGAAGCAACCTCTAAATTCTCTAAATCAATCTACATAAACAAAACAAAGAAATTTGAAATTAGATGTACAACTCTACAATTAATTTTTTTTAATTCAATTTAATTTATAATTTATCATATTTTAATTGTACCATATTCTAAGGTTGTGCACCAGGCTCTTCTCTAAGACCTGTCTATACATGCTCAACTACAAGATGTGTCTTATGCTATAAGAGAAAAATAATATGTAACAAATCTCATATTATGTATATATTCAATTTAAAATTTAAAATTTAAGTTATATTCAGAATATGTAATTTATAATTGACTTTAAATATAATAAAAAAAATAAATTACCATTTGATCTGGAGCCTGCTCTACATGTCCTCTTGGTGGTGTAACTATGTCTAGGTCAGGGTTGAAAGTTGCACTAACAAAGTCCTACAAGATCAAAATTAAAGCATGTACAATTGAATTAGGTTTATATATATATTCAAGTTTGCACATTTTGTGTAGAAAGTTTTGTAAACAACCTGTAAATCAGTGGCCTCACGAGTAGCTGCAACATCAAATGTTTGTCTGATGCCCATTCTTATTGTGGTACCAACCTAGACATACATGTACATAGATATTTAATGCTTATAATATTTACAAGTGTACATGCATGCATTTCATATATCTAGTGAATTCAAAATTCATAAAATAGTAACTATACTAATGTAAACTTAAACAAATTTACAATATGAATTTACCTACCCCTGATCTATGATGCCCGATAGTGGAGGAGTGGTTGACAATCCCTTAGGAGGAATCGATGTGGATGTCGATTGACTCGCCTAAACCAACATAAATATTTCAAACATATATGTGATTCAATTATAAATTTAAAACTCAAGTTAAATTTATGATTTCATATATAATTTTAAAAATTGAAATAAAAATACCCCATAAGGGTTGCCGAGTATGACCAGTGTCGATGTATGTACTTGTGGAACAGATGATTGCCCCATTGTTAGTGTCATCTGTACACCAAACAATTTGATTGTTAAAATGTATTGCAAACTTTTCTTTGATATACACATCCATCAAAATTCTTATAAAATGAATGTACATCTAGATGCATATTTATACATGTGTCGCAGTGTCCTCAGGTTGATGGTCTATTGTAAGAAACTCTACAAATGAAATGATGCAACCAGATGAACCACCAAAATCTCCCTGTCCACCTGAACTAGGTGTGGCCTAATCAGGTCAATAGCATACTTGATGACAACTAGTACATATATGGGGGACGAGCCTTGACACTCCTGGAGCGGTACTTGGACCAGCTCCATAAAAAACTCCTCCATCATCATCGTCTCTATGCTCCCCACCCGCTATCGCAAAAGCATGTTGATCAAGGTCTCCTGCGAGTGTACTAAGGGAACCTAATGTTGAGACCAGAGCTCGATGATGTACATGTGTGGAAATGGGAGGACTAGGAGCAACAACCCGAAATGATCTAAAATCAAAATAATTGGGCTTTTGCCCCAAAACAAACTCTACATACATTTTTATCAAAAAAATACAATGGGCACTCCCAATTAGCATGTGGGGGACTATCAAAAACCATATACCATCGATCCCAAAAATGTGCACTCATCTGTGGATGTATGCACCACCTCATGGATATTCTAGATTTGTTGGGTTGAATGGGTTGTCGAGTAACAGGGTTAAGAAAGTAGGGGGCTAGATGGGCTTTTGCTATTTTAAGGTCTAATATTTGTTTGTAAAAGAGACCGTCAGAATAAAATTGTCTCATTTGTTCTCTCTCTCTCTCGTCGATGCCTATCAAGATCATAATCGATCATCCTGATGGCATCAACAACGTTTTGCATCGCAGATGCAAAATGTCTCACATGTGGTGAAATATATAGACACGTAAAATATACCAATTGACATTGTGCATCTGATCCCGACTACTAACATCATTTCATCCTGAATCATCCCTCGGTCTAACCATTTAATCAAATCCTCTTATCTGATTAAATTCATAAATATTCCTCTCTTAATTAAATAAATCATTTCATCTAATTAAGTCACTCTCTTTTGTTAATTAAATCAATTAATCGGATCTAATTATCCCTATTTAATTAAATAGTCATTTTTGTTTAATTAAATCTCTAAATCTATCTATTAAATTAAATAAATTAAAACCTTATTTGATTTAATCTAACACCATCTCTTTTAATTAAATAAATCAAAATCCTTATTTAATTATTCTCTTATCATATTCCTCTCTTATTTGATTTAAATAAATCCATAAATTTGAGTCAAATAGGTCACATCATCTAATCCCTCATTAAATTAATTAACCCTTGATTAATTTAATCTTTTATCATGTCCCATCCTCTAGATTTTGCAAGTTGCACATGAAAATAGATTTAATTCATTTATTAAATCTCTATTTTCCTCACAATGCATCTTTTGGAATATTCTCCAAGTTTGAATTCAAAAATTCCAAGTGGATATGTACATCCAACAAGGCAATAACTCCATCTTACATGTCCTTTTGCTTGAGTCAATTGGCATTTATTACATTTTTCATTCCCTCTTGCAAGTCATTTCAACAAATTTGAAATTCAAAAATATGTATTTATTGGCACAATCCTCAAAACTTGCACATCCTCCATCCACTCATAGATTGACAAGTGGCATCTTGCCATTGGATGAATGTTAGTCCACATTGCTCAAATTTGGAAATTCATCCATCTTGGAATTCTATAAATAAAGAGCTCATATCCTCATTTTATCATCCACAATTCATGCAAAGTTATTATACTCAAATCCATAGCAACTTATCATCAATTTCATCCAAGCATAGTTAGGTTTTATGTAGACTTTCATCTTGGAGCATACATCAAACATCAACAAAGTGGATCAATCATCAACATATCAAGCTTGCATCTTAGGAATTGGGAAAGGGCCAATTTTCACATCAAATTGGCACCAATTCCCCCATGGGATCATGTGTTTTCTATTCTAATTAGGATTGAACTTATATTTTCTTATTTTATTGTGTTCTTCATTGTTTTCTTTCCTAATTTGAAGTTTGTAAATGGATTTCATGGGGAATCCTTGTTCATGCTTGCAATTGATTATCTAATGTGTTTGTTCTCTTTGTTTTGCAGATATTAGGATTGGGGTTCACACATTTGGCACTAGAAGGAGGGCTTAATCTCATCTTCAATCACTTTTTCCTAAAATTTCTGCGTTTTTGCTTATACACAAAAAATTCCAACGTTGAGAGCTCAGCATTGTTGTTTTGGCATCGCTGACTCTTCAGCATCGCTATATAGGACCGTGGGAAACTCAAAGTGCGATGTTGGACTCTTTCCACCCAAAAAAAATGAATTCTAAACTCTGCCGCTTGACTGTTTGACTCGGATGAATTTTCAAAAATATCAAACTGCGACGTTGAAAATAAACTGACACAGTTGAGCTCACTATCTCAACATAGAGCGACGTTTATTGGTAAGTGACGCTCTAAGAGCACCGCTGAGAAATCAAACTCCCATGTAGTCACAGGTTGTGTTGTTCAGAGGGAGTAAAAAGTTGAAATTAAATTTTAGCACGTGCTTTTTGGATTAATGATCAATTTGTCTTCTGTTTTCTGCTTTTTAATCTCTGTATTTTCCAGAATCTGACTGGTTTTCTCCCTTGTAGGTTGGAAATCGAAAATGAAGAAAGGAGAAGCATGAGGAGGATATTTCATCAAATTAAAGTGTTTTTAAACACTTTAGTGTTTGCTTAACACTTTTAAGAAATTGTTATCACTTCTTTCTTAGGACACTATTTTCATTTGGGTTTAAAAAGAATCTTTTCATTTCTTGCAAAAGGCTAAAATGAACATTAGAATCACAACATACTAGAGTTTGTTTCTTTGGATAATAATTGAACAAAATGTCTACCATTTGTCTTTTGGTGCTCTAAAAAGAACTCACATTTTGCTTTGTGGATTTAAAAAGAACAAGTGCAACTTTGTTTTCGTGAAGGCTTACTTAAACTAAATTCATTGAAAAAGGACGTATTCGCTTCTCTCGCGCTTTATAGCGATCTTGAGAATCAAAAGGCCTTTTTTATGACTTTAGGGTGAGACAAAGCAGTCACCTCCACACTTCAATTTGATTTTAAAAATTTGAACAAAATCTTGTGCGAGTGTGAGTGGGGGCATTATTACGTATATTCTCTCTCTTTGTTTCCAACAAAGATTGATCGAGTTAAGAATATTGTTTTTACTCGCTTTTTTTTATCCTAGAGGGTCTGCCTTGGGGAAAAAGAACTCACCCAAAGGAAACAACTCAACCAGTAACACTCTAAAGCCAAGAGTATTTCCAACTGGGATATAAATGTGGGTATTGGAGTAAACGCCAGTATCACGCAATTGACTCCGACGAGATGGATCTGAAAAGGGACTCGCCGTATGGGTCAATCTCCACGAATAGAAAGTCCTAATTAAAACCCATGTTTTAGAATTGCCAAAATCCTTGATCTATTTATTGGTGCAAGAACGGTCATTCTGAAGCCACCCCACACTTTTATGGTCTTTTAGTAGAAATGGAAAGCATGCCATGGGAGTTTCATGGGTGTTGATGTTTGGCTGCCCCGTATAAGTGAGTGTCGTGGAGGGGAGCTAGTGGGGTCAAGCATCTAACCATTCGTTAAAGATAAGCGTAGCTGGACTTGTCCAAGTGGGGACTCAACAAATATTGCCTTTCATAACCATAGGGTTGTACTTATTCTTAGTTACAAAATGATTTGCTTGTTCGAAAACATCTTGGAAACAAACACTTAAACATCATCATCAAAATTTCAAACCCTTTAGGAGGTAAATACAATTGACCAAATTCATGTGTTATTAATTGCCCTTGGGATTCACATCATTAGAGGTTTCTAAACACTTGAACTTACATCTCAATTTACCTACTAAAGATAAACAATAGGTAACCATTGCCTTGATTTCCTTAAATTCCACATAGCACTTTGTGAGATAAAAAGAAGTTAGGACATTGGACGTTTAGTTTGAAAATCTAATCAAGAAAGTGTTTGTGGTAAAATAAATTCACTAATCAAGATGAAATCAATTGAACCCCACACATGTGATTGTGCATCTTTTGTCTTATGGTGTTTTGAGCAAACATTGATCTTTTGGTTTGAAGGGAAAAGCATGATCTTCAAAACCTTGGCCTTGTAAACAAGTCCTTCTTAGGTTCATTTAGGATCAAAATCAAACACTTCATCCATTTCAAACATTTATCATCCCATCCCACAAGCAACTTTAGAGCTTTGGAAACATCATTCTAGATTTGGGTAAATCATCAAAATCAAAATCACCTTGTTTAATTAGGAGTATGGGAATGCATCCTTTCTCATACCTCTAGTTAAATTAGCACACCTTTGAACAAGTTTATCCTAAAGATCACATCCAACATCTTAGGGTTTACAAGATCATTATCCAATCAAAACCAATCAAAATCAAATCCTAAAGTCTAGCATTGATCCAAAGTTCCTAAGAAAAACAACACCCATATCATTAACCCCTTTCATCCTTCATCTCATCATTGGTCCTAAACACCTTAGAGGTCACTTTTACAACAAGGTCAAAACACAAGAGGAACATGGAATATAAACTTGATCCATACATCATGAGTAATCCAAGTCAACCAAACTATCAAAGCCTTACAATGCCAATTGATTTTCAAAACTCACATTTATACAATCCATACATGGAATCATTATCTCCTAAAAACCTCAATGGTACAACAAATGTGACTCTACCTAATCTAAATCTTGGAACACCTTTTCCGATAGTAGATTTAAATTCAAGTCCAACATTGCAACCAAATACTCAATGCATGAGTCTTCAACAAAACAACATTATCCCACCAAATCCATACATGCCAAAAGTGAATATACCAAGTACAAGATTATTGTTACCTAATTTTCACCCTCAGACTCAATCAGGCAAGGAATATGTGTTGCAGGTGTTCATAAGGGCCAAATGGGATATCTCCATTGAGGGTTAGTTCATGCATCTGATGACATTTCGTAGGGAGCTCAGTTGGGAAGCCTGCTCTGTTGGAAATATGCCTCAATAATCACAGGCTGAAGCCTCCATTAGAACCAAGTCGGTATGACATCTTCACTGTCTGGCTGACTAGCAGCTTTGATACATTTTGTTTCGAATAGGTCGCTATGACCTAGTTTCTATCTTGCCGAATGCTTTCACTGTAGAGCCTATCGTTGTGATAAGAGGGGTTTGGTATGACCTCTTATCACGTGGAATTCTTTGGCCGATAGGCCATTCAATCATCAATCGGGGAGACTCATGGTGACCACGGGCTTCGGGATAACAAAGCGGTTCGGTGAGAAGTCCCAGTGAAGAGTTAAAGTCTCGCTGACAACAGTTGGTTTAATGTCATTGGGGAAACTCTCACTGGAAGAAATGTTGTCGGTAAGAAGTCTTACCGATGTGAGAAGGTCACACCGACTGCATTCGTTCGGGGTAACAAAGAGTCTCGAAGAGAAGTCTTAGCGGGAATGGAATGTCTCACCGATGGTGTTGATGTCTTCGGTATAACTTTTGGTGACATCAATGAGCTCGACAGATGTCTCTCCGACAAGAATGAAGGTGATCTTGGCCAAAGGAAGTAGTTTCGCCATAATGTCTTGGAAAAACCTTTGTCTCTTGCCGAAGTGAAATGAAATGAGGCCTCGCCAAATCAAGGTTCCTTCGGTACAATCTCTTGCTGACCAAAGGATGTCTCCCCAACCAGGGGGTCTTGATGACTGAAGTAAACAAGTGGGGGTCCCACCAAGGAAACATCCGGTCTCACTAGGAGTTGGGGCTTTCGCCATGGGGTCCTGGCGACTGTCCAAAGTCTCACCGAAGTATGTGGCTTCGGTATAATCTTGTGAATTCGATAGGAGATCTCCCCGACTCGATGATGTCTCGCTGATAGTAAAAGTGAACAGCTCGGCAAAAAGAGAGGACCTCGGTGTGAGGTCTAGGCGATAAAGAAAAGTCATGCCGAATGAAAGACCCTTGCCAAAGCAAAGTGCCTTCAATATGATGTCTCACCGACCGATGGGAGTCTCAGCGAATAGAGGAGAGCTTGGGAAGATAGGAGGAGTTCTCTATGAAGTCTCAATGACCGCGTGATGTCTCACTGACTAGAAAGTAAAGACCTCGCCGAAAGAGCTTGATATCGGCATAAGGTCTTGCCGATATAAGGAGGTCTCGCCGAAAGCAAGCTAAGCTCACCAAGAGTTGAAGACTTCACCCTGAGGTCTCATAGAGATGGCGATGTCTCCCCGACCGAAGAGAAAGTAGCTTATCGCCGAAAGATAAGGAGCCTGGCGAGAGGTCTGGCCGACGGGCCAATGTCTCGCCGACAACAAAGGTTCTCACCAAGAGTCTTCCCAAAATGAAGAGTTCGCCGAAGGAAAAGGAATTCTATAAGATGTCTTGGCGAATGAAGGTGGTCTCAGGGTTTGAAAGCGGGAATCGGCCTAACTAGAAGAGTTTGCTATGAAGTCTTCCCAACTTGCTAGTGTCTCGCCGACAACAAAGGTTCTCACCAAGAGTCTTGCTGAAAGAAATGAAGAGCTCGATAGAATGGAGTGTGTTCGGGGTGACATCAATCAACTCCTGCCAAAGATGAAGGGCCTCGGGGTAACGTTTTTCCTTTGGTAAAATGTCTCACCGACACTCAGGTGTCTTGCCGAATGAAGAGGAGCTTGGGGAGATGGCGAAATGAAAAGGAAAAGGAGATAAGAAGAAGCTCGATGAGAGGTCTCACCAACCAAAGAAGGATCCGACCGATATAGAATGAGCCCGGGTAGAAGGATCTAACATCACTATGAGATCTTGTCGACTCGGTAGTGTCTTGCCGATGTTCTGAGCGATGACAAAGCTGACTTCGGTATGACTTTGCGAGCTCAATAAGAGCTCTCATCGATAGTATCACTTTATGCTGATAGCTTCAGAAGGGCATAATCACATCAGTGAGACACTTTCAGTGTCTCGCCGAGATGCGATTCTACAAGAGGAATTTTTGACCACCCAAAGAAGTTGCGTGGAGTTTACTCGACCAATCAGAGAGATTTGAAAGTGAGCCGTGGCAGTCTAATAGAAGATGAAGAGCATCAATGGAATGAAAAACAACGTGTATCGATTCTAAGCTCAGAAGCATTGAAGGTGCTCGACAGGGAGGTTCAAAGATCGACACGAGGAACATAAGTGAATGCGGTGGTCGCAGAAAGATCAAGAAGGATTCCCTTGAAGGAAATCTTTCACACCGACATGGACACATAGGGTGCAGCTTGAAATTCAATCAAAAATCTAAGGGGCAGATCTTTCTAAGCCCTTATATTTTGTAATCCCTAAGGGGCTGACACACTTTGATATTTAAGGCATTTTTTTCCTTTTTGTAAATAGTTCCGATTATACACTCTGAAGAGTTAGTGATTTCTATCAATCCTTTCTTGACTAAATGTATGTTTTGTAACTCAATTGGAATCTACAATATAACACAGAGTTTACCTTCAAATCTAGTGTTCATGTTTGTACTACTCTCATTTCAGTATTTCTCTTTTGATTATGCAAGTCTTTGACTGTGTTTTATTAGTCCACATTCATACCTTAGATCCGTGAAATTTATCTTTCCTTCCTAAGATGTGTATGTAGATCGAGGTTGTTAATAAGATTGATGCATAAGTCTGAAAGAAGTTGTGTTGAGTATGTGAAACAGTTGAAGTTAAGTTTCCCAGTGTATGTTCATCTCGTTTTCATTTCATAATTCCTCATCAATTCGGTGTATCACCTTAGAATTTAATCTTTATTTTGATGCATTCTCCTTCTCCCTTTCCCTTCAAAGAATCAGTAGTTTAGGTGATAACACAAAGGAAGCCAGAATTTTTCGGAGGTTGACCTCTATCTGCAAGAAACCCACATCTTTAGAGGTCTTCCAATGTTACACTGAGGTGTTGAACATCAGTTTCAACAAGGGTGTAATTTCAGGAGATAACAATTACCAAACATGAATCCACACTTGGAAAACTTTAGGATAAATATGTTTGTGAATCATACAAATGTTGTTCAAATTCCAAACAAGATGTTAACAACTCCATGTATTAATCCAAGTCAAGGTAACACCATGCAAAATCAAAGTTACCTAAATCAAGGCAATGTGATTACCAACACCAACAATGTTCAATTTCAACCTATCATGCCAAATCTGAACATCATCCCAAATCAAAACATTGTCCAAAATCAATTTGTCCATCATCCCATTCAAAAACCACGCGTATGCATCCCAAATCTGCTTGAACCAAATCAACTATATCAAGGGAGTCAATATCGAAATCAAGATTAAATTTGGCAAGATCAAATTGCTACACTTACCAAAATAGTTGAGTCATTGTGCCAAGAGACATCTCCACCACCATTACCCATATCAACATCATTCCTTGGTTTAGGTCTTTTCCCTTTACCTAGCACCAATCACTCCATCCAAATCAATCCACCTAACACCAATCAATCCATTACATCAAATCCTTTGAATATATCATCGACATCACACCAACGGATGGTATCTAATCAAATGACAACATCAATCCTAACAAATCAAAATATGGTCTCCCAAGGATCTATCGCCTCAGTCATTTTGACCATTCTTATCACCTCGATCACTCCAACCACCCCTATCACACCCATCATATCTCAAACCCTCACGACCACTCCAAACGTATCTCAATGACTTGTCACTACATCCAACATGATTCCAAAACCACCATTTCCATCATCACCCACACCACTCCTTGGCTTAGGGCTTACCCCTTTACCAAGTATCAATCAAACCAACATCCCAAACATCAATCAAAACATCACGCCAAACTTTCAAAACTTGTCGTCGGCATCGCAACAATAGATGAAAAATGCACAAGCAATCACAATATCATCAACCACCCCATAATATCTCAAAACATGGTCTCTCAAGGACCAATCACATCAACTACACCATCCACCACTCAAATCCCAATCATCAATATGATGATACCTCTTATCACCACAACAAGCACTATTCCAAAACCACCACCACCACCCAAACCAAACACATCAAACCAATACAAAATTGTGTTGCAAGCCGCTCAGTAGGTTACTTATTAGAAGGCACTCCAACAAAACCAAAACCGACAAGCTACACAACTAGCTGCTTAGCAAGTTGCACAAGCTGCTCAAGTTGCCCAAGTTGCACTACAAGCCCAACAAGCACAAGCCCAGGCTCAAGTGAAAGTGCAAGCTCAAGCCCAATACCAAGCCCAACAAGCAAATTTTGTTCAAAATCCCAACAAAATGTTAACAACTCCATGTATCGATCCAATTCAACGGTCACATGATTAAGACCTATCCATCAAAAAACAAATGGAAGATGTTTCTACCTCATCCAAAGATCAAATCAACATACATCAAGAGTCACTTTTTGATCATGATAAGAATCCCTCAACAATATTCAACAATGATCTATTTCAAGGAGTGTTAACATTATTTGATCCTGTAATCAACAATCCATGGACCAATGATCATGTTGAAAATGTCTCTACATCACCTAATGAGTTAGAGGACATATCTCAAAAATCTATTCTAAAGCATGATCAACATCTCTCACCAAACTCTAGCAATGGTCCTTTCCAAGACATATTGACATCCTTCGACCTCATGATTTCCGATATTGAAGGAATCTTCAACTCAACATTTGATCCAAATCTACTCAATAATCCTGAGGATATCGAGCCACTTCCTATGCCTAATGAAGATATCTGAGAACCCTTTGTAAGAAATCCATCCTTTGAAACTAACCCATGTCAAGAACTTGATCCAAAGCATGTCAAAGGTGATTCCAAAATTATTCAAGATCAAAAAATTGTATCTCCAAGATACTATAATGATTTAATGGACACTCTCCTATCTATACAGGATGTCGCAAATAATGATCACATCCACATAGCACATGCTCCTCCATCTACCCATGAGAGGCTTTCTATGGATGGACATGTAGATGATCTTCATTCAGAACATGATTCCTTTACTCTTGACATTATGACACAAAAGGAGTAGATTATTGATTCCTATAGCCAAACAGAGTTGTCAACATCAGGATCAGATATATCCAAAATCCAGACTGAAGACATCATGTATGAAGATATCCAACATTATCCACTCAAGGAAGTAGGTTAGATAGAACAAGATATTTCAGAGTTAGCAGAGTAGCAAATTGAAATAACATCATCTGCAATGGTTATTTATCAGAGAATGCATTCTAAACAGGAACCCTCAAAACAAGCAGAATCAAAGCATGAAGTTGCTACTACCACCATACTGGGGGCAACTATGTCTGAAGCAAACATCAACATAGGGAGAATGAAGAATCCTTATGATGAAACTAATGTTAATACTACAACCAACCACGCCATGAATCTTCATCCACCCATCACCCCATCCATGAATTGGAACCAACTTCGAAAGAAAGATTTGAATCAAAGTACGAAGAACGTTATCAAAGCAAAAGAAGCAAAGCATGATGGAAAAATCAAATACATATGGATACCAAAGAATACAAAGAAAGATCATCCCTATCAAACTCCATCAGTCAAAGAAACTATGGGGAAAAATAAAAAAGGGAAAAGTTTCCATCAAAGATGTCCGCAAAAGAAAAAGCGGGCTTTTCAAGCGATGTACAAAGTATATCAAGTAGTTGGTCCTAATTCCACACACACATTCATATCCACCCATCATTGCTCATCTTCCCAAGTTTGGAGAGTCAAAGATTCCAAGATGTCAACCAATCCATCTTTTATCCCTAAACACACTCCATCCACGCCTCCACACATGATATCCAATTCTCAAATTGACCATGTATTGGCAACGACCCTTTATCATAAGGATTCAGAAGGCATTCTATCGTGATGTGCGCATAAAGACAAAGTCAACTCTGGTATCAATGAATTAGATCAAGAATCTCAAAAGTTGTATTTAAGTGCACATATCTTAGCAAAAGAACTTCTTCAGGTAGGATATTGATGGCACATCATGACAGAAGCATCTACATCAGCAACACCTTGTGGTTCAACATAAGCTTTAAATCTTTCATAGAAAAATACAAAAAATAAAAAAATATGAAAATCCAAAAAAAATTAGAAAAAGGATTGAAAACAGTAAAGAAAAAAATCATCCTCTAGTGAAAACCACTTTGGTGGCACTTTGGGCAGGTACCATGATGAAAACCTGGCAAACAGGCATCATGTGTAGAATTGAGCATCTACGTGCACCAATTCAGAAGAAAGCATCTCATCCCATCCATAATAAAATGCAGCATTCCGTCCCATCCATAATAAAGCCAACATTCCATCTGTCTTATCCATAATAAATCCATTCATCCATGAACCATTTATCCAATCCATATTTATCCATCTACATCCATAGTCCAAATTATCTTGATCTTCGTAAAAGTTTGGTGCACACTTTATGCTTGCTTACGGTAAACATCTTGACATGGGTCATTTTCATTGATCCTATCCTACCCAGCATTATCTGAGCCATGAAGCATTATCCAAATGAGCATTCTTTATCTGAACACCTTATCTTATCATAAGATAATCCATATCCCTCAATCCATACACCTATCTTGAGCATCCACACATTGTATTACATTGCTAGACACTAGGGGCAGATATTTACATCTTGCTTCAGGAATACATCTTGATCTATATCCTCCAACTTATGTGGTGATCCAAACATTGGAAAATGTGAAATGAAATTGGTCCACCACTTGTGGGAAAAAATCCAAATCACTAACCCATGGCACATTTTGACGAGAAGGCATTCCTTATCAATCTTCATTGTTCATCGAACATCAATCCAAACAATCAATATCAATTGCATCTAATGTGTGCTTCAACGTCACATTGAATCATTCAAAACAGTTTTGTTCCAAATCAAGCTTCAAAATCCTGATCAATCAAGTCTAATCAATCCATAATCTTGGGATATCCTTCTCGATCATTGTGTTGCTTAACACTATCCTTGCATTGTTGTGCATCCTCAACAATGTTGTCATCATCAATCCATCGATTTGATTAGTCAACCTTAGCTTGGTCTTCAACAAAATCCTAAACAAAGCACTGATATCATCACACACATCCATATCCAAGTCGTCAAAATTGTGCGAAAAGTCCAAAAACATCCAAAACACATCAAAATCCAAAATCACTCATAAAAATAGAAAACGTCAAAAACATGGAATCCGAACTATGTCGTCTCTGAGCTTAAATGTAGGCAAGGCTAATCTTTGATCAGCCCCCAACACACAAAATCAAAAAACATTCATAAAATCTCAAAAAACCCAAAAACATCGCAAAAAATTTGAAAAATCCAAAAACAGTCATAAAATCAGAAAACCCAAAAAATAGCCTCAAAACATTTCAAAAAGATCAAAAACATTCAAAACCCAAAAATCCATCTATCCCATCTCACTTTCACCCACAATAATCAATCATCACACTCACCCTTTGGCAAAACAAATAGAAACAAGTACAACAATCAGCAAAAGCAAGCTTCAAATGTAAAAAAATAAAATTGAAACAACAAAATTTTAAATGCAAAATCAAACTCCTAATCATTTTCAAACATGTTAGTCAACCTTATATCAAAAGCCTATCAAACAACTTATCAACCCATCATCATCCTATACAATGCATGTCCTAGGATATATCGTTCCGATAATGGGCATCATTTTGGATATCACTTTGGATACTTATCCTAAACAAAACACATCCCCTTGGCTTGCGGTATGAAGAGCATTGGCTTGTTTGTTTGCTTGATCTCTTCTTTTGATTTATCTTATTGTACCCATTCCAATGACCTCTCAATGATGTCTAATCAAAATGATTTGGGGCAACGATCATTATCTTTTGTTTGTTGTGCTTGTTGGACGTTCTTGTAATATAACCTTGGTGAATACTTGCTTTGTTAGGTGTGTATGGAAGCTGTTTTGGGAATCTTGTTGACTATTTCATTGATGGGTTATACCTTTCCATGTTTTGGTCCAAGATGTTTGAAACTTCAAAAGTGCATCTTAGCAAGGTTTTCGTATGTCAGGTGTGAACAAGAATACTCCTATTTGTTTGTCGAGTCAAAGTCCATCACACTAGGCGCAACGCCATCCTGTTTCTTTATACCTTGATGCATTGTGCTTACATGTGTTATCAAACATAAGGTAATTGGCCCTTTGAAAATCCCAACTCATCGGTAAGCAAATCATCATCATCATCATCATCATTATCATCATCTCTAATAAATTTGGCTTGTTGGAATCTCTTATTTTCTTCTATCTCCTTCTTTTCACGCAAACATGGTACCATGATAGTTAATCATAAATCATCACCATTGTATCCATCTTACATCCACAAACCATCAGCATACTGCATAATGCATATAATACCATATAGAAAACATTAATCATACCACATGCATTCATCCCCATCATTACATAATATAGATTAGTTATTCTAAACTCTCATAAACCATACATTTATCATCTATTTTCATAATCATCCATGCATCATCATATCATATCATGTGCATCCATATCATCCATGCATCATCATATCATCCATTACATATAAACATCATAATCATCTCATCATCAATAATGTAACTGTCATGGTATAGATTAGGATCAAGTGGGTGTAATATATCAAAATAGGCATGAGGCTAGCCATGGTTGATGACTGTCTACATCATCAAAATCTGTCTACATCAAATATTCAAGTTGAACTGATCTTGAACCTCTTTTTCGAGAGATCGACCCTCAAATCAAACCTTTTCGTCCAATCTCTCGAGGGGACAATTTATTGGAATGTTTTCTCTCGCCAGGCAGCAGTGGGGCAAGATTTTAAATAATTTTTTTTTTGGCTTTGATCGAGATCATTTATTCTTTGAACCAACGCAACAAGTGCATTGCTTCAAAGAGGGGAAAAATGTAGACACGTAAAATATACCAATTGACATTGTGCATCTAATCCTGACTACTAACATTGTTTCATCCTAAATCATCCCTCAATCTAACCATTTAATCAAATCCCCTTATCTGATTAAATTCGTCAATATTCCTCTCTTAACTAAATACATCATTTTATCTAATTAAGTCACTCTCTTTTGTTAATTAAATCAATTAATCTGATCTAATTATCCCTATTTAATTAAATAGTCAATTTTTCTTAATTAAATTTCTAAATCTATCTATTAAATTAAATAAATTAATACCTTATTTGATTTAATCTAACACCATCTCTTTTAATTAAATAAATCAAAATCCTTATTTAATTATTCTCTTATCATATTCCTCTCTTATTTGATTTAAATGAATCCATAAATTTGAGTCAAATAGGTCACATCATCTAATCCCTCATTAAATTAATTAACCCTTGATTAATTTAATCTTTTATCATGTCCCATCCTCTAGATTTTGCAAGTTGCACATGAAAATAGATTTAATTCATTTATTAAATCTCTATTTTCCTCACAAGGCATCTTTTGGAATATTCTCCAAGTTTGAATTCAAAAATTCCAAGTGGATATGTACATCCAACAAGGAAATAACTCCATCTTACATGTCCTTTGCCTTGAGCCAAGTGGCATTTATTGCATTTTCCATTCCCTCTTGCAAGTCATTTCAACAAATTTGAAATTCAAAAATATGCATTTATTGGCACAATCCTCAAAACTTGCACATCCTCCATCCACTCATAGATTGACAAGTGGCATATTTCCATTGGATGAATGTTAGTCCCACATTGCTCAAATTTGGAAATTCATCCATCTTGGAATTCTATAAATAAAAAGCCCATATCCTCATTTTATCATCCACAATTCATGCAAAGTTATTATACTCAAATCCATAGCAACTTATCATCAATTTCATCCAAGCATAGTTAGGTTTTATGTAGATTTTCATCTTGGAGCATACATCAAACATCAACAAAGTGGATCAATCATCAACATATCAAGCTTGCATCTTAGGAATTGGGAAAGGGCCAATTTTCACATCAAATTGGCACCAATTCTCCCATGGGATAATGTGTTTTCTATTCTAATTAGAATTGAACCTATATTTTCTTGTTTTATTGTGTTCTTCATTGTTTTTTTTTCCTAATTTGAAGTTTGTAAATGGATTTCATGGGGAATCCTTGTTCATGCTTTCAATTGATTATCTAATGTTTTTGTTCTATTTGTTTTGCAGATATTAGGATTGGGGTTCACACATAATCAATGCTTGAATCTGCATAGCATTGATTTGATGTTGTAAGGATGCAACTTGATCACTTATATGTTCTCTCAAGTGAGCCTCGTCAAATGCGATAGGTGTTGGATGTGGCATATTAGGTGGAGGGGGAGGGCGAGGTGGTGGATTGATGATATCATCAATGTTAAAATCATCCATGATATGAGATATAAATGTGCACCTACATTAAATCATAAAAAATAGGATGTGCATACATATATTAAGATCATATATTTAATTGAAATGCACACATATATACATTGATTGAACTTGAGCATGTCCATACAAAATTCAAAATTTAACATGTACATGTACATTTAAAATAAAAAATATGATGCATAATTTGCATACGTGCAAATCATTAAACTAAACTATGTACATACATACAAATTTCAAAATTTAAGAACTATATATATGCAAATTTTTAATGCATGCACATACATACTAAACAATAAATTTGAAACATTCACAAAAGCTCATTTTATGTCTAACACACACACACACATATATATTACAATTTTTCAGCAGGAGAAATCATGATCTAGTAGATAGTCATAAAATATATACTATTATATATTATTCATTATAAGTTCATAAATTCCACGAAATTCATAAATCCATGTCACTTAAAATATCCATCTAGAACCAAAATCATAAATTCATGTCACTAAAAATATACATCCAACCACATTTATAAATTCATCACACAAAATATCCATCATTCACCAAATTCATAAATTCATAACTATTTAAGATCATTGTCTTAATTTAGAAACTACCGTGGCTCTCTACTGCATTTCTTCATTTCTTTGTGTTTTCCTTTTTAGAATCGGAAGTTCTCCTCTCTAGCCATTGTCGATGCTCATCTAAGATCCCATCCATAGCCCTGACAGCATCAACAAGGGTTTGCATCCTAGATGCAAACATCCTCACAGGAGGTGCGACACATTTTTCATTTTGAATAATGTTGATTTGATCTTGGATGGTTCTAACATTGGCATTGATTTGTGCTTGCAAACGAGCATGTTCATTGATTTCAGTTGGTGGAAGTGGGGGGTTACGAGGTGGAATGGGTGGAGGTGGAGGTGAAGGTGGTGGAGATGGATGGCGTGGAGATTGATTGTGAATATTATTGAATGGATCCATGTGATCTTTAAGATATGAGTGAACTTGCATTAGATTTTTAATTTCAAGATGTAAGATACATGTTTCGGAAATACCTTTAAACCATTCAATATAAATGGCCTTATAATTGAATACAAATGATAAAATATGTAAGCCTCATTTATGTCTAAGGCACATGTTACTTGAATGAAAATACAATTAACTATTAATATTATATAATCTTGCATGATCTTATTATTGTTAAATTTGGTTGCCTTGGGAAACTTTGATCACCAATTTTTAAGAACTTCTTTGATCCCCTTAAGAAATGTCATATTGGGACCCCTTAAGAAATCGAATTACGATTTAGGGTGACATGATGGCTTAAGGGGATCTACGTCTAGTGAGGTCCTAGGAGAAAATGACATGGCTCAAGTGAATAAAATTTGGTGAAGTTGCCCAAGGCAACCAAATTTCACTAAGAGCCTTTAAAGAAAAAATGATGGATTTAGGGTTTAGGGTTTAGACTTTAGAGTTTAGGGTTTAGGGTAATAGGATAGCTTAAGGGGATCTACATGTAGTAAGATCCTAGGAAAAAATTACATGGCATAAGGGAATGAAATTTAGTGGAGTTGCCTAAGGCAACCAAATTTCATTAAGAGCCTAAGAAAAAATGATGGCTTTAGGGTTTAGGGTTTACAGTTTAGAGTTTAGGGTTTAGGGTAATAGGATAATTTAAGGGGATATATGTAGTAAGATCCTATGACAAAATTACATGGCATAAGGGAATGAAATTTGGTGGATTTTCCTAAGACAACCAAATTTCACTTTAAAGGTAGGTAGGACAAAATGAATGGTTTAGTGTTTAGGGTTTATATTTTAGAGTTCAGGGTTTAGGGTTTACAGAACTTAGGGTGAAGTTTTGGTGCCCCTTGGAATATAATGAACTTGCAAGTTAGTGAAGAACATTTTCTTGTGGAATAGTTGATTGAGATCTACTCTTGTTTCAACTGACCAACCTAGATCATGAAATCTCATTCATATTATAATCTTGCACGATCTTATTATTGTTAAATTTGGTTGCCTTGGGAAAATTCACAAAATTTTAAGAACTTCTTTGATCCCCTTAAGAAATATCATATTGGGACCCCTTAAGAAATCGATTTACGATTCAGGGTGATAGGATGGCTTTAAGGGGATATAGATGTCTAGTGAGGTCCAAATTTAGTCATACTGTGACCTCATTGGTTCCATCTAGCTCTGGGTCAAAAGAGTTTACCCCTCTAATAAAAAAAAGTATCATGTTAAAAATGAATCAATCTATACATGTCACAAAAATAACATATATCTATCAAAACAAATAAGAATTTCCTCCTACATTAGAGGATACCAAAATAAATATGAAATATTTTAATAATTGTATTTGTAATCACTTATTAATAAGTTATATGATACATAATTTTAATCACATAATAAAGGAATAAATATACACATGTAGAAGATACACAAATAAAAAGAGGCTACTCACATGGATCTTGATCCTTCTAGGAAGTGCCTAGATTGGTGTATTTCGTGTAGGACTCTATGTAGGTGTTGGTACCTTCACCTCTCTCCTTGTATATTTCCAACAATCCCACTCACTCCCTCTATAAAATTATTTCCTTTGTTATTATCTAGTTCTTTTAATCTTCTAAATTAACCTCTTATTTATAGGAGTATAATATGAATCCTCCTCTCTCTATTGTAATAATAGCCTAGTTCCTCCAACCTATCATCATGTACCTCCTCCCTTTCCCATGTAATAGGTGTACCTTAGGTGTTAAATGGTTTCATCTTGGTCTCCTTATTGATGAATTTCTATCCTTCCACATAAATCTATATAGTATCAAAATATAGGTAATTTTATGGTTATTGAATCTCTCTTAATTGCTAAAGAATCCATTATGATTGAGGATGGGTGGATTATTATCTAGTATCACATCTTAAAAATCCTATAGAGGTCATGGTATGTGTTTCTTAATACATATATTCCCATACAAACCTCTTTCCATGTATTATCAACTCTCCTATTTAATAGACACCTTCCTAGATTTAAATTTCATATGATATATACCCAAGTGTTTCCAATTGGAATTGCTATAATTATACTTTTATGGTAGTCTAGATATTCATAATAGTTTTCATAAATCTACCAAATAGACCCATTCTTGGCATTGAACCTACATAATTTTAGGTATGTCCAATGAAAGAAACTTTACCCATAGCACTCTCACTTGTGCTCTCTTATCTTGTGGATATAATAGAATAAAGTTTTCTTCCAATGATTTAGATCCCTAATGATCATGTATAAGTGTCATTGAGAGTGATCATCCACTCTTCATAAACTTGTAGAAACCAAAAGGTTTTATATTATGTGTTCAAATAAGTGAAAACATTACAAAAAGCTCTATTGAATGGTGACAACAAAGGGTTTTTTAAGGCAACCAAATTTCATTTTAAGGTCCTAAGACAAAATTCAAATGCTTTAGTGTTGAGGGTTTAGATTTTACAATTCAGTGTCTAGGGTTTAGCAAACTTAGGGTGAAGTTTGGGTGGCCCTTGGAATAATTTAGACTTGCAAGTTAGTGCCAATTGGAATCAATTGTACATGCTTGGATTTATGAATTTGCTAACTAAATTTGCAAACAAACATTGATAAACTTTATGAATTTTAACTATTCTTTAACATATTGTTTTCTAATCTAATTATAATTTAACATTGAAACTAAAGTTTAAAATATCATTTTTTTCCATACAATGCGAATAAAATTTAAAACATTTAAGCAATGCAAATGAATTTTTTTGAGCTTGAAATTACCTAGTTTTCAAAATCAAAATGATTTGTTCAACTTCAATTTAGGGTTTTAACAAAAAAAATTGTTCCAATTCAATTTAGGGTTTAAATTTCTAAGCAATTAGGGTTTTTAATGCAATTTTTGTTTTAGTTCAAACTAGGGTTTTCAAATTCATTTTTTTTCGTTTGATTTGAATTCAAGGTTTCAAAAAGCTTGATTAGGGTTTCTAAATGCAATTTTTTTATTTCATTTCAATTTCTAGGGTTTTGAAATGCAATTTTTTTGTTTCGTTTCAATTAGGGTTTTCAAATTCTTTTTTTTTGTTTAATCGAACAATTTAGGTTTCAAAAGTTAAATTTTGTTTGTAAAACACAATTCAAAGTTCATTTTTTCATTTCTATTAAAAAATATTTAGGTTTCATTGCATTTTTTCGTCTATTTTTACATTTACTCATTTCTACTATAACAGGAAAAAAAAATGCTCAAAACGTGAAATAAATTTTAAAAAAACATGTTAAATTCACTTATTTTCTTCACAATTTCAATAAAAAATGGAAAAACACAAAAAAAGGGGCATGGGCAGGTACCTGAAGCTGTTTGTGGGGGTCGTTGTTGCTTGTACTCGGGATCCCATCCGCTGCAAAATGAACTGTGTTTTTTTTTTTAAAAATAAATAGCATTATAAAATGGAATCCCGATTTCTACAAAATGGGATCCTGATTTTTATAAATCGGGATCCCGTTTCGCAATAATAAAAATTGGGATCCCATTTCGTAGTAATTGGGATCTCGTTCCTTGTCCGTTGGTTTAGGATCCTATAGGAAACGAGATCCCGATTTTTAAAAAGCGGGATCCCGATTTTTAAAAAGCGAGATCCCGATTTTTAAAAAGCGAGATCCCGTTTTGTATTTAGGCTCAGGATCTTGATTTTTAAAAATTGGGATCCCATTTATTAAAATATGGATCCCATTTTTGCAAAGCCGATTTCAATTTTTTGGCTAAGGCAAAAACTTCCACGTTTCATGGACTCAACTTTGTGCACTTACCCATAGTAATTGTAAGATATGCAATTCAATTTTTTCATGCAACTAGTTTAATTAACATGCATATTTATTAGATCAATACTTTTTTATTCCATGCAATTGATTTCATGTGTCTTTCACTATTTCATATATATACAACCGTAATTATATCATCAAGTAGAAAAATTGATTCGCCATAGGAGATTTAATAACAGAAAAAGAATAGATCTCTATATATTTTCTTTATGCAAAAAAATAAGAGGAAAACTAGAGGTTATAACAATACCTAGAAATTTCATGATCACTATTTACTCATAGTTTTTTTGTTTTAAAAAACCTCTACAATATACATATTTCTACACAGTTGTGCTTACATCTATTCACAATAAAACTACAAAAAACCTATAAATATCCTTTCAATTTAATTGAGGTGAACTAAAACTTATAAAGACACAGTTGTTGCTTCAGTCTATTTAAAATAACCAATCTCTCTATAGTGGTGGCTTCAACCTATTCACATTTTTTGACAGCAGATCTTAATTTTTTTTATCATTAACTCTACAGTTGTGGCTACAAAAGGAGTTTGGCAACTACTAAAATTTAGAGTTTGGTGCAAGACAAATAGGGTTTAGACTTTGCAATATTTGAAATTATTTTAATTTGTATTAATGCAAGAATATTGAATAGTTCAAAAGATATGGGAAATTAATTTGAAAAATTATAAGTTAGAATTATTGCTACCTACCTCTCTCAAGTGTAAATAAATCTTTCCAAAATTCGTTGAACTTCCAACTAACTCGTCAATGCTCTAATTCATGTGATCTACCCTTTTCCAAAAGTTGTGTGGTGTTTTCAAAGCCTCCACCCATCCTTTTGATATTTTTCTTTTTCTATTTTTGAAGGATTGCGATTTCTTTTTAATGTTCTAGTTCATTATATTTTTAGGCTTTATTATAAAAACTAATTGATTATAACGCTTAATTTATTATCCCCACCTTTCATAGATGATGTAGTATATATGTGATGATAAAATTTGGCATTGGTATTCCTTATATGCTACTACATTATGGAAAAATATTTAGCATCACAATTGATGGTGTAATTTGTTTTCATTGCATTAGCTTTCTTGTATGTTGTCATGTAATGCATAAACTTGGGATAATTTATTTTCATTGCATTAGCTTCCTTATATGTTGTCATTGTAGTGCATATTTTTTTTTCACTTCAGAACTGATGAGATAACTTATATTTATTATGTTAGATGAGATAAGGGTAAGTGCAAGAAGTTGATTCCACTTTTAGGGGAAGTGTCATTTTTTAGCGTTAAAACAAGTACCCATTCATATTTTAAGAATAGGTACCCATTTTAAAGGTGGGTACTTGTTCTAAAATGTTTGAAACTCACAGTCCATGTTTTTCATTTGGAGTTAGGCTCAGAAAAGGAATGATAACCAAACCCTTAGCCTTGGACCTATAAGTACAAGGTCATGGCAATGTCAAGAGAAAAAAAATGAACTTTGGCAATATGGTTGACATGGTCTTTTTTAGAATTGTTTTATGAAATTATAACCCATTATAGATGATGATGTTTATTTTTCAAATATGTATTTTTTATGATTGAACTATTTTTTCTACTTTTTAATTAATTTATAAGGAAATTGGTCCAAAAACTTGAAATGTTAGGTTTTTTGTATTTTTTAATAAATTTTAATTTGCTAATTTTCTTGTAAAAAAATTATATGACATCAATCTACAAATAATTATTTACATAATTAAAAAAACAAAAAATCATTATTTTAGGTCAAATTATGGTGTCCGTATACAAGGGTTTAAAAAATATTAATTACGACCAATAAAAAATAAAAAAATAAAAAAAATATTTAGAAAAAATTATAAAAAATATCCTCATCAATATTTAGTATAATACACATCTTTCCCCAAAAGTAATTATAAAAATACTTTTATTTAGGTCAAATTATTGTGTCCATACAAATGCATGGTATGGTCTTAAAAAGATGACTTTTAAAAAGTGTTTTTTTATACATGTCTATTAAAAATTATTTTATATCATCTGGGTATTAGAATAAATTACATATTTGAAAACTAGACTCAAAATACTAAATTTTAAATTATTGGAAATTTTTAAGATTCAATGTTTAAGTGTTTCAATTTTTTATTCCAATAGTGACAAATTCTAAAAATCAAGAAAAACACTTCCACTTTTTGAACATTTTGTGGACCCAACTTCTTGCACTTACCCATAATTTATATTTATTATGTTAACTATTTCATGTCTTAGGTGTTAATAAGAATAGGTTGAGCTCTTGAGTACACATGGTAGCTATCATCCATTTAATTTGAGGTTAAATGTAGTTTTGAGAGAAGCTAAATGCAAACTAGAGGCAAACAGGCATAAAATCTTATGGCCATGGTTGGTGTTTAACAGTTTAAGTAAATGTTACCAAAGAAAGAGAGAAGGGAGAAAAGATTGGATAGCATCCACACAATTACAAGATGCATAATCTTCTCACCAATGATCACTAGATTGAAAAATCTAATGCAAATAAATAAACATAAAGCAATGCATAAAGATAAATTTAAAAAACTTACAGGAGATATCTAGACATAGTACTAGTTCTTGACAATTTAAACACATTAGATGATCTAAATCATGATCACTTACATAAATAATGTCAAGATTTGTGCCATCAATAGAATGGTTGCAATTTTTCTATTTTATTAAGTTTGAAAGAAATGAAGCTTAAGCTAGGTATAATTGTAAAGACCGCAAACTATGCTTGCACGACTGTTTTATTCTTATGAAAGCCAACTTACAATAATTGAAAAATTAATTATGACTTATATCCTTAGACCAAACTATTATGATTGAAACTTGAGTTAATAAGCCTATATGTCAATTACCATTACCATCCCTATCATGACCACACTAATCTTATATTCTTTGAGGCATAGTAGTGTATATATGATGACAAATAATTGCAAGGATATGTTGAAACAAGATGTAAAACATTCTTCATAATTAATCGCATCTAAACAATTCCTCAACTTCCTCTAGGGTTTGCTATTTAGTTTTAGGCACAAAAATTTGCCACAAAGATTGAAGTGAAAAAGCATATGATAGCATAAAGCAAGAATGTTCCTACAATAAGATACAAATCCCTCGGACAATTAGCTATTGAAAGAAAGAGTGTAAATCTAGCTTGGACATATAAATGATTGCAACCAAGCTACCTGCAGGGCTCCACTGTACAAGTAAATTATATAGTCATGGAAATGTGTTGCATTGTAGGAAAGCATGCAAAATGTGGAAGCACAAATAGGGCACGTGAATTTTTCCTTCTATATTTTTAAACAAGAAAATAAAAAACCCCCAGATGAAAAGTACAAGCCAATAGAAAATTAGAATATCAGTTAAAATTTTTTGAAACATTAGAAAGCATGGGAAATATTTTGCTAGTGTAAGTTTTTAGACAAGATTAATACCAAAAAAGTGAAGTGAAAACATTAGTCTTCGCCTCTATTGAGTTAGGGACTAATAAGACATGAAAAGGTCCAATACAAAAAATAAAGATGTGCAGTTATTGTAGTCCATCTTGTGATTTAAGAAGAAACTTTCCCTACATTAATAACAAAGGAGAATTAATACATGTTTAACATAATATATTTTCATTAGAAATAGTACCTTTTTGTATGAATACTAAGCATAAATACTTACCTTTCTAGCACAATGACTAGTCACAACCTCTTTTGTTCCCAAGGTACACTTTATTGGTATTTTTGCAGCTAAGAACAAAAGCTTATGACAATGCCCAAGTGATGAAAACTTTTCAATCTAGTCAAAAACACTCTGCCAAGGCCGCCTCCTTTAAACAAGAAAGTAATAAGTCTATTAAGCCCTCAGATATACAAATCTCTAAAATGGGCTTTTGTCCAATAGTAAGCAACAACGAGATAAATCCCAATAACATCAATTATGTATACAAATAAGAGGAAACAAGATAAGTCATTTTCTAAGCAATTTGGACTAAGATGGATTGACATCAAATTATTCACCTCCTTTGATCTTTTCTAGTGCTTTGTCCAAGGATTTCTTTCGGTGTTTCTTGAGCCACTGTATTCCAAACACACAAAAATGCATTCAAATTCAATCCAAACATTCAACAGAATTGCTTCAAACCAAACTAACTATAGGGATCCACTGTAGAAGTAAATTATATAGTCATGGAAATGTGGTGCACTGTAGGCATGCATACAAAATGTGGAAGCATAGGGAAGGTACATGAACTGTTTAATGAATGCCACCTTGTGTGTAGTTCGGAAGACACTTAAACAATAAAAACCAAATATTAAGAAAGTTTTATATTGATACTGATATGAATGATTCAGATAAGTTTGTGAATTTGGTTGTCTATCAAACAAAACAACAATAAAACCTTACATTAAACACAACATAAGAAACTTCAAGACATTATTAGTTGTAAAAAAAATTCCTTTTATTTTAAATAGGAAATTGAAAAACCCCTAGCTAAAAAACCAAGAGCCAACAAAAAATTAGATTATCAGGTAAAAAATTGTGAAACATTAGAAAGCATGGGAAATATTTTATATTTTCCAGTATTGTTTTCTAGACAATATTAATTAAAAAAGGTGGAGTGAAAACATTAGTCTTTTCCTATATAAAGATAGGGACTAATAAAACACCATTTATACTATTCAAAATGAATCATAACTTGTATAATAAATCATCTAGAATATTAATCATCAAATACACATAACCTAAGAAAACTCTTAAAAATTAAATAGATGAATTAATATAACTATGATGCTTCATAAACAAAATAACTAAAACAATAATATAAAATACTTCCTTTACTACTATTAATTCAATCACAATGTTCATAATTGACACACAAAATCTATGAATGTTACTTCCATTAACACAATTCACTTTTGGTCAAACAATTATTTCCAAACACTATCTATTTAAATAGAAAGTTATTTTAATGGTTATTCTTGATTGTCCTTTTTACTATATAAAGTTGACACCCTAAAACTTATATACAATCATTTCATGTGATTGAACCATCAAGGATTCAATCATAGGAATTTTAACTATTCCAACATGTAAGGGATTGATAAATAACTTTGCACCATATGTTTAGGCATCATTAGTGATATTTAAATTATTCATGAAAGATGTGTTGTCAAATTTTCATGTGCCATTTATTGATACAATGGAAATAATTTAACCTTATTGGAGCAATATCGGATAAATATAAGGAACTTTTTCTTGTGGTGGAAAATATGTTGGAAACAAACTAATTTTAAGAGTTTATGATTATTTCAAGATAAAATGTAAATGAGTTGTGAGACTTAATATTGTCTAAACAATTTTTATTGGATATCAATTTTACTTGTCGATTCAAGTAATATATGATTGTATAATAATTGTGTAAAGAGGTGTATTTATTTTACAATAATAATTAAGGATGGATTGTAATGGTGTGAGTGTGTTGACAAAAACTTCTTAACTTAAATTTGACACTCATTTAGACATCAAATTATTAATATTTAATATTATAAGCATAATATTTGTGATACCATTTAATAATAAATATAATATTAGTGATATCTTATTAATTAACAAAATATTTAAAAAGTATTAAAAATAATTAGTGAGTGGAACAAAATATATTGAAATTATTATCTTTAAGTTATTTTTCATTTAATTTTTTTACAATTATTTGCATGTGTTGTATTCTTTGTTTTATTACTATGAAAAATAAAATAACTCTTGAAATAAAAATAAAAATAAATAATTTGTTTCTATTTTTTAAAACTATTGAAAAATAAAATAACTCTTTACTAAAATAATGTCTAAAATAAATTAGTTCTTAAGTCAATGTTTAAATAAATACTGTATATAATCATTTTAATCTATCTACTTACATTAAACATAATATTGAATTTAAATAAATAAATTTTCTCCATTTAACTTATTGAAAGCTTATGCATGGTTTATATGATTTATTTTATTAATACTAATGAAAAATAGAATAGCTCTTCAATAAAAATTAAAGTAAATAATGTCTAAAATAAAATGGTTCTCAAGTCAAGATTGTGTTTGCAGAAAATAAAATGTTTCTCATGTAAAAGTCAAATTTCAAGGAAAAATGTAACTTTGTTGGCTTACACTTGAATTTGAATAAAAACATTAGATCAAATCACAATTTTAGTATGAAGCAAGAAATAAATATCGGTAAACTAAATCGTCAAAATAATAGATTTTCTATTTTTCCAAATGGTAAAAGGAATTTCACCTTGAAAGAATGTCATGCTACCAGAGTGCCAGTGACTCTAGTCTTTAATAGGGGTTACTCTCCACCCATTGATATTAATACATGCATAATCAATTTTCTTAGGGAGGCAATGATTCTCAAACATGTGGTTCCTAGCCCCCTCTAAGAAGATGAAGGGGTTAGTTTTCTCATGCTCGGTCTTGACCCTCCTACCCACCTTTTTCCTCCTCTTAGTCACATGATTAAGGGTGCCTAGTTGGCCAAATTTGGACAATTTCCTCACCTTGCTTTAGTCATCTTGCATACTTGTGACATAGCCTACTAGGGAATAAAATGAAGAGGGAATGATCACTGGTTGGGAGCTTTCTCCCAACGACTTAGACTCTACTAATGTGTGGAGAAAAATAAATGACTATGACCCCCTTTATTGGTATAACTCACATTTTTTAACAACTTTGTCTTATTGTCTTGTAATTTGATGGTTTGAGCTTGGCCCCTTGTAGATTTTTGAGGTGTAAATTCTTCCACTTACCTTTTTTTGAATGTATAATGTTATCATTTTTTGCAAGTAGTATAAATATTTATTCATTCAAAAACAAATTAAGAAAAAATAAATTTAAACTAATTAAATTATATTCTTTTAATAAAGTTGAGTTTAAAACATGATTTTAAGCTATTTTTATTTATATAATAAAATTAGAAAGTGGGTCTCTTACAAGCATAATTTTAAGATAAAATAATTTTGAGAGAAAATAAAACTAGAATATATAAAATAAAGTAAAATTTCAAGGATTTATAATAGAAATATATGTACCTTTAATTCATATAGTTAAGTATTGCATAATTTTTCTAAATAAATAATTTACATTATAAGACACATGTTTTACATTTCTAATATTTCTTAAGAATATCTCCCAATGAATGTTCATTACATCAAATGCTCCACTACACAATTCATGAATATAGTGAGAACATCTCTTGGGAGGAGGTGTTCCTAACAATCCCTTCCCCACACCACTCCTCCCACTATAATGGGTCATTGTTCAAGAATGCAATTGAGATTGAGATTTATCCTCTAAAACTAAAATCACCCCGTGTAGCTAAACCACATAGATATATAATTCCTATCTATACACAATGACACATCTTAGACCCACTCATGTTGATTTTCACTAATTTTATCTCTTATACCATGTGCCATAAGCATTTATTACATTATCATTTTTGGACCTTGAGGAAAAATGATAAAAAAAAATATACAATTTTATATGTGCCTTCAAAATTAAATCTTAATTTCACATGACACCCTTCTTATCTATTGGTATGATTTCACACTATTGATTTTCACATGATATTTATCAAATCAATCATGTTTATCTCTCTATCGTATAGATTATTACATATTGATTATGCACTTTTATTGATATATTTATTTTGAGTTTCATTTAGTGGAACCATGCTTTTCCCTTACATATTGTGCTTATGAAATTTCTATATATTACATTGGGGACATCATGAATTTCCCCTTATACACATGTGTGCCTTATTGTATTATCTAGCCCATACATGGGCTATTGCTTTGATATTAACTTACATTTTTATATTTGACACAATTGCATTCGCATGAACTAATTAATGTCCTAAGAAACTAATTTACCACATTAAGGGGTATTCAAATTTATGCCTTCTATATCACATTATGTACCTACATGACCTAAGATCTTAGTTTAAGGGTTGCACTAGGCCCTTCCCCATATTATTAGTTACATTTCATGCATTTGAATCTCCATCACTACTATAGACTTATATAAATGTTTGATTATGCTATTGGATGCCACATTTGTTTCTTGAAATTATATTAACACATTATCATAAATTTATTAGGGAGTTTTTATTAGGAAGTTAGTTTTCTATTTTTAGTTTGTGAATCTTGTGAAGTGTGTCATTAGATTTTTTTTCCACTTTGTCTATTCTTAGAAAATATGGGTACATATATTATTGTATATTTTATTTGTGAAGTAATGAATGAATGCACCTATTCACACATTGCATCAATTTCTTTCATTTTACTCTTGTGTAGCAGCTCTCTCCTATGTAGATGAATTTATATAGAGATTATTAGCTCTTATAGAGCTACCTATCAACTCTAACATGTTATTAGAGCTCCATATCTACAAGTTTATTCTATTATTTTAAGATTTTTTATTACAAGATTTCATACAATGCATCTTGGTGAAAAACAAACCCCACAAATGAGTCTAGAAGGCCCATAAATCTATAAATTGATATAAAACAATAGGTTTTGGTGCCAAACTTTTTGGGGGTTTGTAGATTTAAAAAAAAAATTGTACAAATGTATGAATCTAGACATATCTATATGACCCTGTGGTGGTTGTACTCCATCATTTGTAGGATTGGAGACACTTTTGATCAAGATTTGGGAGACGTATGGAGACTATTGTGTGCCACCAATCCTAGATGAGCCTAATGGATTGCCTCATACCCCTTGATGATACATACATTATATCCTTTGATGATGACACTTTAGAGGAGCTTGAATATTTTGAAGGTCTTGAATGTTCTAATGATACAAAGACTTCTCTAATTTCTACTTTAGAGTCTAGTGTTGTTTTTTTGAGATATTTCATTAATTCTTTATAGTAGGAAAATTTTATTCTTCCAAATCCACCTCATTGGGATTCCTATTTATTAGAAACTCCATCCTTATTTATGAAGTCTCATATTTTTATTTGGAATATTTATTGGAGGATTTACATTACCTCTTTGATGGCACTAATGTCATCACTTCATATTTTATGTTTTTGGATGCAATTCACATTTTATCTTCTTTTGGTTCCACTTCTTTGATTGGGCATTCAATTCCTATTTTGGAGGAGACATTTATTTTTAGTTAGAGGAAACCAAAGTTGCATTTAGACACACATATTTGTATTTGGGTTCACTATTCATCTAGATTATGGGAATGGATTCTACATTCACTAGTGGATCTATTTATTCCCAAGGGAAGGAATGTAGTTTGTAGGCAGTGGATTATATTTTGTCTTCAAGCATGGCACTAGATCCACTTTTTCATGGAGGGGACATATCATCTCATTCATTCGCTCTCTCAAATGAGTGGTATTCATTATAAATTTGTGTTAGACTTGGTTTTTTATAATCCATCAATTGTACAAACTTATTTTGTCTCTTTTGGAAAGGGGTTTTCTCCCATTGGTTTTTTCTCCTTTACTCTTTTTATGAGAGATATTTGTTTGCAAATGGGTACCTAATCAAACATTGTTGTTGGAATCCATATTCATTTTGGCTTGTGTGTATATAAGCTCACTAAGTTATAATTTAGGTGGGTGTTGATATGAAATTATATTCAACACATTATCATAATTTCATTAGGGTGTCTTTATTAGGAAATTATTTTCCTATTTTTAATTGTTGAATTTTATTACACATGTCATGAATTTTTTCCACTTTTTCTATTCTTAGGAAATGTGGTTGTATATTTTTATTTTTTTATTTTTTAATTAATTAATGAATGCAACTATTCAATTTTTACATCAACTTATCTAATTTTTCTCGTGTGTAGTAGCTCTCTCGTGTAGAAGAATTACTGCAAAGATTACTAGCTCATGTAAAGCTAGCTATCAAATATAACATTGGGGCATTGATTACACATGTGTTCTTGTTTATTGAGGTCCACATCTTTATTCATGTCCGACATTGGGGAAACATCATTACCCATTGATACCATCTCTAGCCCACTATCTTATCATGCCTATCATTTAAGAAATTTATACAATTGTTAAATGACACATTCTTTATAGTTATTTATTTACACGATTATAGGATCACATGCATACCTTCTATTTACTTTCCATGTGTTATTTTCCTGCTCTCCTATAGTTCCTTGTATCCTATAGGTGCAACCAATTGCAAGGGCATACCTTATCACTATCACTCTCATGTTTAGTTTCTTAGATAATTACATATTGTTATAGAGATTCATCCATAGTTCTTGTGGAGAATACAAGATATAGGAAAAGATAACATAATGGCATCTTACAAGGTCTATTACTTTACATGGACCCCCTTTTGTATCTTGTGGTGTCTATATCTTTATTTTTCATCCATAAGTGTGAGTGATGTACATACTTTTAGATGAATGATCATTCTAGGATTCACATACACCTCAAAGTGGGGGTAACATGTAATTATGAAATTTGTATTCTTGTGTCATTTATTATTTAGTTTTTGGCTTATTTTGGAAGTGCCTTAGTGATACATTGATATATTAAAAATATGCAAAGTTGGGTCTCTTTCCATGTGCCACCTACCTATTCATACAAATTATTATTCATTTATTCCTTAACCCATCTACATGTTCACTGATCCCAACAAATTCACCCTATTCGTATATTTATTACACCCATATGTACACATGTATTTCCATGTACACATTATTCATTTTGATTTGGCCCATTTTATGTCCATGGCCATTTCCATAGTCACTATGTTGACCCTATAAGTGCCTAAAATTATGCAGGTTGACATGATAGTTTTATGACGATTTAGTAATATAGCTCATGACCCATGAGGTATGAATTACACATCCTCTCAATATTTTCTTTCTTGATGAAAGTTTCCTCATCCCTCTTAGCCTCTTTTACATCTCATTGATAATTTGAGCTAATTTATAAGTACTTGTACAAAACCTAAACTTTTTGTAAACCTTTGACTAAAGGGTTTCTTGGGTGACCTATCCTAAGTTTTAGGGTTTCTCAAGTGATTAGCCCCAACAAAAGAGGTGACCCAAAAACTCGAAAGGGGTGACCCTATCATGTTTGGAAGATGCATAATTATTTCAATTTTGATTAATTATCCAATATTGTTTCTCATGATTGCGATTTATTTTCAATCTTGACCGAGTCATATCTCCCTTTGAACTAATTCACCTCTCCTCTTGACTCTAAGTTAGCTCTTCATTTATATCTATCAACTCTTTAATCTTCTCCTAATTATTTCCCCATGATTGAGAAGCTTTAAGCCTATTTATACTCTCCTACCTTTAGCATCTAAGAGGTTGATTTTTTTGCATTTTTCCAACTTCTTACTAATAGGTCTTCATTCCCTATTCTGTTGATTCCAACATAAGGATAGGGAATCACTTATAAAGAATTAAGTCTTTTAAATATTTTAATATTTTTCTATAACATTCTTATGCTTAACACATTATATCCAAAGCCTTCTCCCTTTATGCATTAAAGCTTTAAATCTTCCTACATCTTCCAAATAATCTCCAATTCTCATATCCAAAGATTCCCTATCCCATTAACATAAATATGAGGTTCTAATTGTTGCAAAGGAGGATACAAAATAAATTAGGCTCTCTGAGGATACAGGCCACCATTGATGACACCAAAAAGCTTCCATGCGGCTTCTTTATCTTACATGTTATTTATTTGTTTTTAAAAGTTTTCAATTAATAATTAGAAAATTCAAACTTTGACTAAGAAAAGTAACTTTATTTTGCAATTTCTTGGTTAGAAGAACAATCTTTATTTTATTAGAATAGATTAAACTTGTTATATTGGAAAATCTCTTGATCCCAACAAAAGACACTCAATTAAATATCATATTTCAATTCATAACTAAAAAATGATAGATCCCAACACTCTTACTAAAATTTAAAACTATTAAAATTGCATTATATCATCCAACTTAAATTTCAAAAATTATAAATAGAATAATTTATTTTCAATAAAAGATTAAAAATATAGAATAATTTATTTTTGCAAATATTTAGCTTCATCAAAAACTTCAGAAAACAAAATTGAAATAAAGACAAGAAAATCCCTTTAATAATTCTATGAGGCATCCAACAAATTTAAAATGAACAAAAATGAGTTTATCTATCTTTCTCAAGATTTCCTTCCTCCTCACTTGGCTTTCATAGTCAATATGTCCTAGAGTAAAGAAAAATTGGATTGAAGCAAATTTTAAATGAAATTAGGGAGAATTTTTCTATTCAAAAAACTTCCACTAAAGAATAAGTTAACAAATAAGCTCATATTTTATAGAAAATAGAGTAAAATGGGATAAGGAAAAAAACAAGGACCTTTTAGATTCAAGAGAAAACCATAAATAACACCCTCATAAATATTAGAGAAAAATTAAATGTCATTCATCAAATAGGAAATGCAATCTATGACTTACTATGAGAGTTGATTGCACAACTATGTTAGATCAACATAAAAAACATAAACCAAACCATCCACCATCATCCCATTCAAATCCATCAAGAAAACACAATAGATCACAATAATAACTATATTTCCATCCATATTGTTCTTCTTTCACATGAAGTGAAAAAACCCTCGATCTCACCCCCACTAGATTGGTTCTCACCACAAGAGTAGGATTGACTCAGTGTGCACCTCTTAACAAGGATTTAGTGCATGTTTTGCCCAAAGATTGACTAATTTGTGTGGTGCTTGAGTTGATTCTAACCATGTCACAAATCCCACTACCACAAACATAACCCTATTAAGTTCAAAATTTGTTGGCTTTGACCTATACCTTTTATATCCTTGTATTTGAAGGCATTCAATGTATTCATTCACATATCTAATTACATCAACAAATATCTTCTCTTAAGGAGTTAAACTTTTGGATTTATTGCACTAAAAAGAATATAGATCTACAAAATCATTCTAGGAGTATACGTATGATTAAAGAGTGTTATTTTGATACTACACATACATTTTTGTGGGTTGACCTAGGAGAATGTGTCTCCTAGTCACACAATGACAATCCTATTAAGGTATTTTGAAATAATACTTGGCCCAGATATAGACAAAATATTGAAGAAATAGAGGCAAATCAGGTGAATTGAAAATAGAATTTTGCAAGTTAGCAAATAAGGTTTGTAGGTACATGACATTTCCACAACTATAAACACGACCTTGATCTCGTAATTCAATCCTACACAAAACAAAAAGAATATTTTGATCCCAAAAAGAATATCAAATTATCACATTTTATGCTTTTTCTCCTAAAACATCATAAATTCTAAAATATTTAATTGAATCATTCATTACATTTACTTTTCTAAAAATAACTCACATATTATCAAGTATATCTGTTTGAACTTCTTATTAGCCGATAGGCTACATATAGTGTGAGATTTGAGCTTGAAACAAGTCTCGTACCTACAAAACACTATTGAGTCATCAGAAAACAAGTTTCAGCCACCATTTAATGGTAAATCAGTTGTCGTTTACTGGTACAAGCCTCAAAAATCTCACTTATCACATAAAGCCAGATAAATATTGATTTGACAACTTGATGGGAACATTCTATTTCCATTTGTAGATGGCAACTTTCTTTTCCATTTGCATTGCTTTATGTTTTAAATCTATATGCAAATATTTCATAATCAGATAATACTTAATTTCTTTAAGGAAAAAATCTAGATTTGTCTAAGTTTATTTCATTCTTTTATTTAGCACTTATTATTAATTGTTTAATCTAGTCACATACAACTAAAATTTGGCATGCATCCATGCACATACACATACTCTCTAACACATTAACATACATATAGTTTTCTATCGATGTAACCTCCTTTAAATACAAGTGCTAGTTATGTAAACTAAATTAGTTTGTGCTTAATTATTTAGTTTCGCTTAATTGGAAATGTAAGGGAAGCTAACACATTAAGGAAATTAAAGGGAAGTTTAATTTCTTTATGTATATTATTATTATATATGATCCTCGTTGGCAAGGACAAGGACTATACATTATTTATGTTTGAAGGGAGCATAAAATTTTCAACGATGCTCACTCGCCTCCAACATGGAGGGAGTCTCTTTACTTCAACTGTTCAACACACACTTTATCCCCTCGTGCTCTAAATTAATGGTTGACAAAGTTTGTTGAATTTTGGGGCACTCAGATTTTACACGCTGTCCCCACAAATGGGACTGTGTACCTATTTTGCATCCTTATCCATTCGCTTAAATTCCACCTCACCTCGTCTAAAGTTCGAACCTTCACAATTTCACCCTGCAATAACCCTACACAAAATTGGCCCTTCACAAATATATAAAATAATTCAAAATTAATATCTCTATATTAGTTATTAATAAATATATAAAATGTGTTTTTTTTTTTAAAACAACAAATTATGTGATGATTTAAGCATACCATAAATAAATAGTTTTATTTGTTTATTCTTTTGTATTTTTGACACCCCAATCTAAATATGTTGATATGGTACCAATTTTGATTAGGTAGACCTTATATCTTAAACAATTGGTTTTCCACATAAACCGATATAAAATGTTCAATCATTAGAGTCGACAAGTAAGAGCTTGAAGGATGCAAAATTACACTTTACAACCTATTAAACTAGGCATTTAAACTTATAAAATTCAGCAAGTTTCTAATGATTGAAGTAAAGCAAACATTTTATCAAACAAACCCAAAACATGGTTTATACAAGTGAGGGTTGAAGCCCATGTTTAGTTATTTATGGTATTAATTTGTTGAATGAAAAATATAAAAATGTATTACATATTCCAAAATCTTTGTAAAAAGAGAAAGTTCATTAAAGGTGAAAAATCTAAAACTATAGATCATGTTTATTATTTTTTCTTACTAACAAATGTTTACAAGTGTTTGCATTAAGTGGGCCCATTATCTTATCATTATTACTATTTGTAATGGTGAAATTTCTATATTCATGTCATTCCTTGTTTAGTTTTGTGCCTATTTATAGGAAACACCTTAGATACATGTACATAGTGACAAATGACACAATCTTGTGCAAAGTTGGTCTCATTCCTCTAACCTTTTATCCATATGGATATTCACTTATTTGCATACATTTAGCCTCTATCCTATCCTCTCACACACATATACATTCACCCTATCCATCCATTTATCAAATTCACCTATTTATCTACTTTTATTTATTTATTAAGCCACTTAGATATGATGATTTCCCACACAAAGATAATTATGTAGTCACATAATTATGCCTTTATTTTTAAAATTTAAATTCAAATTTGGTCTATTGGGAAAATTCACCTTTAAATTGTGATCTGTGTCTCCAAGTTGACCCTTGAGGGAAACATTCAATTCATCTTAGTTTTGCATGAGATTGGTATGACCTACTATAGGGTTTGGTAATGAAATTGATAGCATATAAATCTCAACTATTTCATATGTTGATGTGAAGTATTTCTCTAAATACTCTTCATTTCTATACAATAATTATTATTATTTTTTGGTACATGGTTGCACCTGTAGACATGCAAAATTTACATTATGCATTCGATCGGATTCGGTCAAATTAGATGTCGCATTAGGACCATTCATCAATTAATCAAGTGCATTTTCATCCATTCATTTATCAAATAAACATTATCATTCAACCTTCATCATATTCCATTCATCCAATAAATCAGGACTTCCTTTAAATTAAATACTAAATCATATTTCATCCTTTTTCTGATTTAAATAAATCAGAAATTTAAGTCCAAGTATCTTTCACCTAATAAATGAAATGTGTGTCATCTAATCTATCTAATACTAATCACATCCCACTTGCATTATCTAGACCTAGCCACTTGCACAATAAATCAATTTTATTGATTTATTAAAACACTCATTTCCCTCAACATGACAAGTCAAACAGGGCATTTATTGCTCTTCTTTCTTGTCCCCCTCTCAAAATTTATTGCAAATTTGAATTCAAAATTTCCCAAAAATCATTTAAGAACATACAAATATCATGTGATAATCTAATAAGAATTAATCAAAATATAAGTAATGATAGGAAGCAAGGTGTTCCCAATGAGGTTCATTGTCATGAATGTTAGGTAAGGGAATATTGTGAGAAAAAGTGTTACACCCCAATTGTGTAATTACTATTTACTATTGCTAAATAGGGTAAATACGAATGCAATGTGAATTCTGGAAATGAATAAATTGTGCTTGTACCTTCTTATCATATGAATGTTATCTCATGGAAAAGCACTGCATATATGTGAATGGATGGTTATTGAATTATTATTCTAACTTTGGATTTTTTTATGTATACTGCATATGTTGTGAACAATTGACTATCGTATGCATGTGTTAGTGGATGTAGGTATATGTTTCATTCCTCTAAGCGGGGGGGGGGGGAGGGGGAAGTATCAGTCTGGAGAAGATCTTGGTTAGGTAACTGATAAAAGTAAACTATCTAAGCATACACACACCAAAGAAGAATGATTGAGTTGAATCACTTTGTGGGAAGTTGGTAAGTCATTCTTAGTTGTTATGACTACATTGAAAGAGTCTTGTTTATTATTGCATGCATTATTGGGTATTGTTTATTTGATTGAGCTTATGAGATCTTTCTTGTACTATTACGATTATATTGATAAGAGGGATGTACATGGAGAATGTGTATATATATGCACATGCATGTCAATGGGATCTAACGACATGTATATGCACATGTATAGATGTACTACATGTAAATACTTATCAATATGATGGTAATTATGAATAACTATATGTGAATCAAATGTGAACAAATATATATATAGTATATACACATATCCATATGTATATATGTATCGATAGACGCATACATTGGTGAATGGACACACTCATACGAATGTATCAATATAGATATACATGCATATACGTGTGCATAGAGGCATATACTTTTATACATACATATATATATATATATGATGATGATATTTATATATATATATATATATATATATATA
>VDFB02387408.1:0-19202 GCA_007258455.2 Sequoia sempervirens
TTCCACAAGGAAACAATATAAGACCTCCCCTACTTCACCTCAACCAAAGGTTATTGTAATTTCAGAAGGATCTATAGGGTCTGAATTTGATGTTTCTCAGAATGTGTCTGAAAATGCTGCACAGAGTTCATTCGTTTCCTGAAAAGGAACAAGTTGAGATAAAGGAAATGGAGCATAATGAGCAAGGGTTACCAAATCTTGATGACTTGGCTACCGCTGCTATGCAGTTTTTAGAGGAAGCACAGTCTTCTCCACTGCAGCAACAAGAATTCATCTTGCAGCAAGAGCAGGAACTAACTAAACAATTGAATGTGCCTAGTGAAGCTATATTTCACCTTGCAACTTGTAAAGCCATTGTTGTGTATAAGAAGACATTTTTAATTGAGTTTCTAGAATATGTCAAAGCTAACTAGGAAACAGTTACATTGCAAACCTTGACTTTCCGGTACATAGCCCAGACTGACATGCAACAAAGTCATGGGAGGTAGAAAGGAAGAAACTGAAAAGGAAATTGAAAGTCAAAAGCGGAAAATTGAGTTGAAAGCAAAATGGATGGATGTTAAAAATGTTGTCCAGTTATGGAATGTAGACCACCACCCGGAGTTTATGCTCTGTGCCTTAAGGAACAGTTCTTATGGTTCCAACTAATGAGAATTTCTAGAAATTAAGATCCTATACTTCACACTGCTAAAGAATTTTACGAGGCATACCAGGTAGCCCCTAATTGGTTAAGAAATTCTCTGTGTGAATTTTATTTACATGGCTTCTTAATTCTATCTGAAACATAATGGAACCCTCTTCTGTATATTGGTGATATCCATTTGAGATCATTTATGTCATGGGCAGCAAATGAAGTGAATTATGGAAGGCAATGGGAAATATATGAGGAAGCTGAGAGAAATGAGCCTGTTCCATTACGCTCTCAAAGTTCAAACCCCCATGCAATGTTGAAAAACTGGTTTGCTCTGACATATGGCATTAATAATATTACAGCCAGAGAGAAGATATTTGATCTCAAGAAACAGGTATATGATGAATTTCAGGCATAGCCATATTCGTTTTGGAGACTGGCATACACCAAAAGTGAGAAAAAGTGGGAAAGATTAACTATTGGACTAAGAAGATCCGAACCTCATAGTCCCCTAAATTTTTCGGTAGCTCTTAAACGATCAAACAGATATATATAGTTGGGACTTCAAAAGAGATTTGAACTGTGGTTGCCCTTGACATTCAGACCTCATGTGCTAATGTGGCCCCTTTATCCTTATCAGGCTACCAATCTTAATGATGATTTAGAAGACCGTAGGTATTAAAGGTGCCAGGCTTTTAGAGGATTTTATTACAGGTTTGGAACTCCATTTCAGAGTCATGCAACAACCACTAACTTCAGAGAAACCACCAGGAAAGTTAATGCTAGAGGACCAGCATTAGGCTAAGTAGGGGGCAGTGATGAGCCCAAAATATGCTCATAGTTTGGATATTATGATGAGCTTTTAATGCCTTTACTTTTGTTATTAGGTGGTTGTTTAAAACACTTTTTGAAACCTTTTATAGGGATATCTTGTATAGGCTTGTTGCAAGTATTCACTGCGGCTTATTGTGATGACTTGATTACATTTATTGCCCTATTGACTCCCTAAATGATAGGTATATCGCATATAGTTTTTGAATGATGAAATAGATTTGAATGTGTGATTAATGAATGAATATCGTGTATGTGCCATACACCTTTTCTTTCGCATCTATTACCTTTTGTTTTGCGGGTTGTTGAAGAATGATCGAGTTGAGTGCAGCTGATCTCAGCCTTGCAGTAAAGTCCATTTCTTGCATGACTTCAAGGAAGCTCTGGCGAAGACTCTTTGACCGAAACCGTTAGGAAAGATTTTTTAATGACAAACAATCTAGAAAAGTGGTAGATTCTCTCGGATGGGTTGAGCGCATAAATTTATTTATGAAGAGTTTGTTCCTTGGTCGGGGATACACTTTACTTCCCGTCTTTTTTTGATAGGGTTAGTTAGTTAGTTGCTCTCCTGATTTTAAATAAAGTACTCCTGCGCGAGTGAGAAGGGAGATGATAGTTAGAATAAGATAGAAGCATAGTGATAGAAAGATAGCAGATATCATGTAAGAGTCAGTATGATAATGAAAAGTAGAATTTGTTTGACAAGAGACAGAGTTTGTTGTTAGTTTATATCAACAAAGCAATGTATACCATTCTATTTTCATGAATAAAGTTTGATGAAGTTGAGTTCAGCACACAAATGTCAGTAGATGCTTGCTAAGGGGGCCCACTTAGTAAGTATCTGTAGCTAGTTAGTTAGCTGTTCTTTTCTGTTGATCATCAGTTAGCTTTCATCTTTGAAGTTTTCATACAAACTCAGTCTTGTATTGCTCCTACAGCATAGGGAATCCATCCCTGTGCCTGTTCCTGTAGCATAAGGCCAGTTCATAGTTTGTGTTTCAGTCGTAGCCGTTATGATTTCTGTTTTAATCAAATCATAGTTGAGTTAAAGAACTTTGCATTACCTTCCTGTAGTGTAGATAGAATTCCTTCCAAGTATTTATTTCTGCTAAGTTTTGACCGAAACCAGTTCTTAGTGCATATATTGTGCTGCGCCATTTAAAGTATACGTCCCCTGGTTTGACAAGTAAATGAACATCCATAGAGAGATATTAGTCACCTGTTGGAATGTCCAATTCCCAGGAAAGGTTTTATTGTGATTTTCATATCCTTTTGTGGGTGCGACCAACTCCTACACCACCTCTTGTCTCATCGGATCCCTATCATAGATCAAGGTCTGAATATGTGTTTTTTACTACTGCAACTAACCTGTCAAAGCTCAAACTTACACCTACGACATTGCTATCTAATTTTCCTTGGGATTGGGACCTAGAGGTGGTTGTTGTGGCTACTATGGCTACTATGGTACCCTTTGTGCAACTGGGTATATCAGGGGTGGCACCTATCCATCATGACCATCATGCCCATTAGGTCATCTATCCTTCCCATCCTATGGCTGCTAAGGTGGCTATTGTGGTACCTGGCCTCTCTGAGGTCCTCTAACCCATCCCCTGCCTACTGCTAACACATTTGGTCATAGATCTAACAAGTGCATGTGGCCTACTAGTATGCATCATATGCCTGTGTAGTTCCTACATATGCAGGACCATCGAAATACACCCAAGGCTACATCACCAACTGTCTAAAATCATGAATGGCCTACTAGGGTTGGATCCACTATCCCCAAGATGTCTCTTGGGATTGATGTGCAAAAATGGCTCTATTTGCAAGATTAGGAGCATCCTGCACCTCCCCAAACTATCGAGCAACCCTATTAGGGAGATATCTCTTGATCATATGATGCTTGCATCCCTACATGTACCTAGTTTGACAACAGTAGAACAACTACTCATCATCATCAATCCATATGTGAAAATGGAGCCAAGGACTCCATCGAAAAACTATCATCTCATCGATCACCCACCTCTAGTATGGGATGCTTGTAATGCATGTGTAGTGGGTGGTATTCATACCCGCACATTTGTAGATTACTGGATTGCTGTGATTTTTTTGTACATTTTCAATAGTTGGCCTCAAAACAATTATATGCTCGTAGGCCCAAACATGAAGTAATGTCACCCCTGCTCTAATGCTACGAGCAACATAGTACACAACCTAGTGCATGTCATGATAGTGAAGAAATGACAACTGGCCCCAGGCATAGACAGTCATCTCCTCCATCATCCTTGCCTAGACAATACCCCATCCAATGCTATAGCCTTTGGCTCGTCTATCAAAAACGATGACTCCCGAGATCAGTGCACTGATAAATAAGGTCAAATCTAGGGTAATTCCCTCATAATTGTCAAGATCGAGTTGTCCATTGTCTACCTTGTACTGATCAATGCCGAATAGTTGGAATATTGTGTCACCACCATCCTTTACATTATAAATAATATGCTCACCATGTATGGGGATCCATAGGATCTACCATAAGTCCTCCAAATTCACTATGGCCTCTCCAGTCAGTAGATGGAAAGAGGAAGTCTTGCTCCACATCTCTCAACCAATGTTGTCATCATGGCTAGGTGCATCCTAACTATAGGCATCTGTGTTATGTGGCCAAATCTGATCAAACCTAGGAAGAATAGTGCCTCATCGCTCAAGTTCCTCACTCGACACAATATCCGACCTCTGTGCTCCTTCAAGTGAAATATTTGAAGGACCTCCTCCATCCAAAATTCCCACAATGTCAAATTTAATCAACCTGACACATTTTCAAAAATTAAAAAATCCCTCAAAAGCAAAGGCAAGCCAACATTTGCAAAGGCAATGCTATGTGTTTTCACAAAAACAATGCTATAAATGAAGGCGACACTACTCTATGAAAGTGGGTCGGCATTTCTTTGCGACACCTTAATCTTCTAAGCTCGCACAATGCTATCACACAAAGGTAGGTCAACTTTTATTTAGTGACCTTAGGAAATTCCAGTACCACACAAAGCTATCCTACAAAGGTGGGTCGACATTGACAAAAGTTACATCAACCGTAACATTTACGATGCCCTAGAGAGCTGCTTTTGGCTGACCTAATTAGACCCTAATAAATGCACCAAAAATGTGAAAAATGAGAAAAGATTTGAAAGGCATACCAAGAGTCCTGCATCTTGAGGCCACTAGAACTCTTGAACCTACTGCATCCCATGTTTGGGAAACACATGAGCCACCATTCTATCAGCACCTTAGAGTAAATTTGCAAGGTTTCTAGAAGGTCAAGTGCACAAATGATTTGAAAATGACCCCTTCATCCCTATTTATGCTATTTTTGTAGGGTTTTCGGGGGTATTTTTAGGGTTTTTTTGAGCCCTTAAACTATTTTTTGTTGAACAAAGCCTATTTTGACCCATTTTCATTACTGTGAGCTTTTTTTCACATCCTGTGGGCTATTTTTTATACTTGAATCTTTTTTTAACCTTTTTGACGAGCTCAACCTAAATTTTGCAATTTTTTCCCAATCTCTTGAGCGGGCAGTGTAGAAGCATAATTTCTTTCGTTGGGGTAGTAATGGAGCATCCGAAAAAATTAAAAAAATTTCTAAATTTTTATATCGCCAGTATTATTCTTTGAACCAACACAATAGGTACCTCGCTTCAAAGAGGGGAAATATGTAGACACTTTAAAAGTCCTAATTGATACTATGCATTTGATTCTAATAAATTAGCATCATTTCTTCCTAAATCACCCAGAACTAACCAATTAATTAAAGAATCAACATTATTTAGTTAAATTCAACAATTTCTATTATTAAGCAAATAATTAAATTTATTAGATTAATTCATCTTTCTTCTAACTAATGTTCACCATATTTAATTAAATGAAATCGTTTAATTAAAACCCCCTAAGTCCTCTCATTTGACTAAATAAATGAAACTATTTAAATCAAATGTCATAATCCCCTAACCCATTCAAGTTAATTAATTCTAAATTAATTAACCTTAAATCACTTTCTAATCGTCATTAGTAAATCCTCCATTTGTTAACTCCTCAGGAGTTAATTAAACCCATGGCCAACTAATTAGGTTGTACATGAAAATAATTTCTATTAATTATCTATTGCTATATTTATCCTCACAATGACATATTCCAAGGAATATTCCTCCCAACCACCTCCTCATTTAATTTCCCTCCAAAGGTTTCAAAAAGCCTCTTACATCTTCATTAACTCCTCTAAAATCCTCATTAACTTCTCTTATGTCCTTTCAAATCTTAACCACATTCATTCAATTCTTCTTACAACCTTTGAAATCCTCAACCATTTTCATTTATTCCTATTACATCCTCATTTACTCAACACATTCCCCAAAATGTGCTCTACTTGTATCCAATAGAATTGTGACAAGTGTCACATTCTCATTGGCTATCATTTTTTCGAACATTCACCAATTTCTCTCATTCTTCAAACCTTGAGTTCTATAAATAGAAGCCTCCTCTACACAATATGGATCTACAAGTTAGAGCATTCTTATTATAGGCATTTTCATCCATTTTCATCACATATTAAGCTAGTTTTACATCATTTGGAGTCAACTCATTCAATTTGGATCATCAACATCATCAAATATTATCAAAGGGATTGGGAAAGGGCTTCTTTCCACATCAAAGGAGCACCAATCCCCCTATGGGATGAAGGTTTAGCTATTTCAAGTTTATTTCATATTGTCTTTGGTTTTTTATGCTCTTATTTTCATGTTTTCTTCTTGATTTAGCTAAGAATATCATAGGGAATGCTATATTTGGGTTTCTAACATGATTAAATATTTATTTGGTCTTCTTGTGTTAGCAAATTGCAGGTTTGGTGTTCACACTAATTGTTTCAATTACTATTGGTTATGATAAATATTGATATCTTTTTCTGGTTGAGTAAATAGATTAAAATTGACCAATTTTGGTGAAGGAGTCACATAGCTATTTCCCTTATGTTATTCTTATGAATTCCTAGTCTTGTCAAAGATATGTTATTTAACCTTGTTTTGTAAGGATTGTGCATGTGTGAAAGGTTGTTTTATTAGAGCTTTGAGTCACCTTGTTATTATGATTACTTATTTTATATTTTGAGAAGTCTTTATGTGGTATTAAGTGTATAAAGTGTTTCCTAGGTGGTAGTTATATGGGTTAAGGGCCTTTTTATTCCATAAAACCTCTTAAATAATGTCTAAACCCCACTCTAATTTCCCACTTATGAAAAGAAATGAGAATTGGAGTTTGTTGGGTGGTTGGGAAGTTAAAAGGGTAGCTGGTTTCCTTTTTCCTTCTATATATTCCTTCTCTTTGAAAGGAGAAAGGGCTTCTTTCTTTTTCTTGACTTCTATTTTTTCTCTTTTGGTTTCTCTTGTTTTCTTATCATTTGGGGAGGAGCTCCCTTGATGGAGGAAAGGAAATGGTTGGAGAGGAAGAATAGAAGAGTAAGGCTTGGAGAAGAAGAGGTTACCACTGTTGGATTTTCTCTTGTTGGTAAGGTCTAACATTTTGTAGATCTTTGTTTAGATGTTTAGGAATATTTTTATTCTTTGAATTTTATGGGAAATTCAAAGCTAGATCATTTTGTGGTATTTGTTGAAATTGTGTATTTGGTATTGTCTTGTGGATTTACATCTTGCTTTAGTATCTCTTTATGTGAGTAACTATTTAGGGGATAGGGTGATGAATTATAGTATGTGTGCTTTGATTGTGCATTGTATGTTGTGTAATTTATTTAGGGAACCCTTATGAATACTGATGGTGTGTGTAAGGGAAAGCTATGTGACCCTTAGAGTACAGGGGTGGATTGAAAATCAATCCTATGATTGGGAGGAGAGTTTTTGGCCATATATTATTTTTGTTGAATTCTTATTTTTAGGTGCATATATACCAAAGTTGGAATTAATGGGAGGTGTATGAAAGGTAGGATTCTAGAAATAGACACGATTCTAGAGAATTGGGAAAAAGCTTCAAGTTCCAAATAGTAGATTTTTTGGAAAAGTAATTGTTGGGTATGGGGGCTAGTTCAATTTGTAATTATGTTTATATTTTTAATTAGATTTGTAAATTCAGAGAAGAAAATAGGTGTGTTTCAACTTTGATGGTAAGTGTGGGATCATTATGGAAAAAACAGCCTTTAAGTGGCAAAAAATTTAGAAAAAATCAAAGTGTTAGTAAACTTGACAAAAAATTTGAATACATTCATTATTTCAAAAAATATGTAAGAATAGAATCTGTAGAAAATTGAATAGTTTGAACCACTATATTTAAAACAACAAAATCTATTTATGAAATGAGAACTCTCAAATGGTATTTCCTAATTTCAAGGAAAAAATAAGAAGTAGGTGTTCCATTCAATTCACCCTAAATCACCATAATAAAATTATAATATTTTATAATATTTATATATAATTAGAGGACTCCAAAGTGTAATTTGATGTATATTTTTGGTATTTTTCCAGTAAATAATTACGAATTTTTATTACAACTTTTAAAAATATAAAATCATGTTTGACCACCTTAACTGGTCAAAAGTCATGAAATTTATTTTTCTTTTTAATCCTATAGTATGTGAAGTATAGAATGTGACGCAATGATTCAAAAAATGTATACCATTTGAAAGTTATAGATGTTTTTCAGTTAGCCTATCAATCAGGACTTTAGTCATAATTATAATAGAAAATGAATAATAATTATTTATTAAATTCAAATTAAAGCATAATTTATATTAGTTGAAAGCTGAGAATCTCCTCTATAAACCCTTTTTGTTTCACCAATTTTGGGTAACAAAAAAGTCGTCAGCCACATACCCTACAAATACCCATAATATTGCCACTTTGCCCATCATGATCCCAAGACATACCCCATATATAAAGAAATGAATGTTGGTGTGAATCTTCAAGGGAATATAAAATATTATGTCTTGGATGGAAAAATTCCTAACTTGTTGAGAAAGTTTAAGCAGGAATAAAATTCTATTAGAGTTTTAAATTAATTCCTCTTATGGAAAGGTAAATGAAAAAACAATGTCAAATACTCATCCTAAATCACTTGATTAATCAATTGTTGAGGATTAAAACATTGTAGCCCCTATGGAAAACAATAAACTGATTCAAAGTAGTTTCATAAATTTGAAGATAAAAATTTATCCACATTGTATTGAAAGAAAATATTTAATGGGTTTTTCAATAATTAATTTCAAAAAAGCATATTAAAAAATTGTATTGACCTAGATCACTAATAAGGATTTATTAAGAAAACATTTGCATCCTTTTTCATAATAAAAATCTATCATAAAACAGTCTTAAATATCTGATTACATAGAATGGAATACAAAGACTTAGATAATAAAAGTTAAAGGGCTTCTACAAATCAAAGATTTATAAAACATATCAGAAAATTAGAGAAACCTAGTAAGCAAAATAAAAGTTATGATTAAAATATTATTGTCTCCTACTTTAAAAATTAAAACAACAAATTGAAAAAATATAAATTGAATAGAACCAAGTTAGGGTTTCATGAATGAAAAAGAGTTGAAATAAGTTTCTTTCATCTTCTTCCTCTTGTTAACCTACAAATAGAAGAGATATGAATAATAGTAAATGAAGATCAGAATTATAGTAAATTAATATAATTAAATATATGCAAATGAAGTTACATATACTACATCCTCAGTACACTAGACATCATTACAAACAAACACCCATACCATAAATGATGATTAACAAACTATTTAGTATTCCACTTAACTAATATATAGAATAATAATCATCAACATATCCACTGCGTGTTATAAGTAAATAAAACCATCCATCACATCTATGATCATAATTATAAATATGTCCATAGATACAATACCAAATGTTACAAAATCATATATTATCAAGCAATAACCACATAATAGCACCAAGAATCTATAATCATAACACAGACAGAAGCATCCATCAGAGATCTTAAAATAAGGCCAAAGATTACAATCATTACAATTATAATAAGAAGATACATCACTCCAAAGTTACATCAATACAATAATGATTCCCAACATGAACGGGAAGGGTACAATAACAAGGAACACCCCAATTGAAAGAAAGAATACAAGCATCAAGATTGGTTCCAACTCTGGCACATCTCCAAAGTCACCGCAAGTAATACAACTCTACACATCTTGATCATTGGCTAGGCACCCAATGGGGTGCATAGCATGTTCTTCCCAACCATGTGGAACCAAAGGCCCACCCCCCATGCTAGGAGTAGACAAGAAAGACCCACAATGAAAATAGTCAAGTAAACAATGAAAAACAAGACTCAAAAACAAGAGAAACAATAAACAGAAGACAACATTTTCTTCTAGAGGAACAATAGCAACAAGGGGAAAACAAAAAACATGCAAGGCTGCTAAAGGGTAGAGTGTCATCACATGGCTTGACATGGGTTACCCAATGCGGATCTTCATAGGTTACCAACCCCCGTCTTGGGTTACCCTAGCAACCTCAAACGATCCCTGGCCCCCATTCTTACACATGCGAAATCAACTCACCTTTCATGAAGACAAGGTAGTTGATTTTCCATTCAAGGCCTTCTCATCTCATCCCAAGCCTAAACAAACACTTGGGCCATGATAGAGGCATCCATTATCTTTTATTAGTGTGAGTTACTACCCACCCCCTAACTATTTATTAGGTTATCAATTGATTACATCAACTTCCACATGAATTACCTAGGATATCGCTTAGGGTTCTGACCCCCGTGGGAAGCCACTCTCCCTACTAGCAACAAAAACTCATAATCACAAGTAGTGTAAGCCAACTTGCACAAAAATTCAAGGCCAAAATTAAATACATCCAGAGAGGCATACACCACATCACACTCGAACTTCACAGTAAAACCACTTCCAAGTGTAAGGCTAAATCCACCAACATCAAATCAAGCATAAGAGCAATAATTCACAAGGAATTGATATGAAAACCAATGATAACACTGCATTTCTTTCCCCACCTCTAGAAGCCTAAGGGACCAACCACCCAAGACTCACAAACGATGGTAAGAAAAAGAAAAAATGGTTCTAACACAAAATTTCAACATACAAAATATCCTTAGTAACAATTAACTCAAAAAGGAGGAAAAATGGCATGAAACCATCAACATTCAGATTCCCTAAACAAATTCCACCATGGATTCAATGAATAAATCTCCTCAAATTACAATAAACTCAAGAGGAAAGACATATCAAAGTGAAATCATCATGAACCAGCCTTTAAAAACACGTTAGATTCAATGTGTTAACCATAAGGACTAACGAAAAATCAATTACATTTTATTTAATCGTTTATTACAAGGTCACTAAAATAATTAAAGAAATTGTATAAGCATATATTTACAAAAGAATACAAAACACCATACATAGCCAATCAAAATAAATTTTATCTTTGATAAATGAATTGTTTTAATATCTTATTTTTTTAAAACATTTCACAATATCGAAATAATTTCCTTTGTATACACTACAACCCTATTGCTATTATTTTATAAATATATCACTACACATATAACACAATATAATTTTTTTTTCCTATATCTACTTACATTTCATATTCCACTATTATATGTAATAATTATCCTAAACCATTTTATTATGTTCTATTTTCTAAAAGAAACATAATTAAATAACATAGTTTATTTTTCTGTATTCATCGAATAACCTTAACAAATCAAACAATTAATAAATAATGGAGATTATATAAAGATAACCATTTATTCATTCATTATTATATAATCTCATTTACTTGAAAGAATAATTCTCAAAGCATGATTAACCTAGTCTATTAATTTAAACCAAACTATTCAAATACCCAAATACAATTAAATCAAATCTTTTTCTTAAATCTTCATTACCCTTTCCAAATAATAATTTTCAAAAGAAAAAACTAACTAATCAATTTACAAGACTATAGAAATATTCTAAATATATATCTCAACCCATGAAAAATTTACTTTTTATTTAATTCCACAATGTATATATATACACACACTTATACACATCTATACATAATGATAAATATATATATATATTTCTGATTTAAAGTATCTATTGGTAGAAATTAAAATATACAGTAAACAATAGGCAATAACCGATAGGGAATTAACACATACATATATTTACCTAATTCCATACAGAGCTAGAACAACTCTTTCTAACCCAATTTCAAATGGATTAAAGAAAATGGATAACTATAATATATATATATATATGTATATGTATATGTATAGATAATATTGTATACCTATACAGTGAACAAATTGCAATACATATGTAGCGAAAATTTATAAAGAAAGAGGGTCATTTACTTTGAGCATCGAATAAAACCAAACCTTCTACCCAAAACCAAACGCCATAAACCATATCATGTGAATGGACACCAACACAGATTTCAATGCAACGATCTCTGAAGGATAGGAGGAGAAACTCAGAAGCTCATCCCAAGGACAAATGAGAGGCAAGAAAAATGCAGTAAAGAGCCATAAACTTGCACATGCAAAAGCGACTACTTGGAAATGGTTGCAACAAGATGGTTTCAGGCAAACAAAACAATAAGAAATTTAAAAAAAAAGCCCAATTCATCCTCTTGATAAGGATGTGGCTATCACAAGAAGTCTCTATCTTTTCTTGCACACTGTTACATGGAAGATCTATGTACAAATTTGTATAAAAGCAGCTATCTTGGGTAGCTCTAAATGAATTCAACAACTCTTACTAAAATTAAAATGGTATAACATGAATATAGATATAAACGGTATCATCACAAATTGCCTCCCACAACAATACAAACACATGCGTATGCACCTATTACTACCCAAATAATGTGATCCCAAGAATGCAAATGATAGTGGAATACACGCACGATGGATTTATTGAAAAGACTTAAGAAATTTTCAAGCAAATGTAATTAGTGTGTGTAAAGCCAAATTTCAAAATCTTTGTTAGCAATCTTGGTGCCTATGCTAGGAATGGGGGTTTTGGAAGAGAGAATGGAAATCCATCGAAGCATAGAGGATAGAGGAGTTATGTTAGATCTAAATCATTATAAACTATTGTGTTATTTGAGATCACTAATAAATAAAACACAAACAACAATGATACCAATACAAACCCAAATTGGGATTCTTGAGGAGCGGTAAAGAAAGCCATTCAAATTAGCTGCCAAACACTAAATAAAAATATGCAGTGGCTAAGGGATAATGGCGCCAAGAAACCAATAGGTAGGGTGCTAAAAGCTTAGGTACTAGGTCAAATTCCTCTAATACGAATTGCAACAACTAATAAAGCCTGCGCCATGATATAGATCTACATGCATGTGTGCCTATCAATCTTGCAGCTTGGTGACTAGAATGAGACTTGGAAGCATAGGGGGACGCAAGAGTGAAGGAATGCACAAAAACACAAACATAAAATACAGAGTTCTCTAAACCATGAAAAATAGATCGAACCATAAACAGATACAAGACGACATAAAAATAAAGGCATATAAACCAAATTTCAAATTGCAAAGGATTTACTACTAATGTAGTCTCACATACAATGACTATCGAATTCTTTCCTAAAAATATTTTCTATTAATTATTTCTGAATGAAAATTACATAAATGGAAAACCCCAATTCAAACAAAGTCATGCAAACAAAAATTCACTTCCAATCACAAGAGTAATTTTTGAATAAGAAGAGGAACCTAGAACTAATGCTTAAATGATGATGTAGTCATACTAGAAATCACTTGTTCACAGCTACAAAATCCTTCTCAACAGTTTGATCACTTATAGAGATTTACACATTCAACACAATTTTTCTGCAAACCAACTGGATTCTTCCTCCAAATTAATTTCCAGAGATTAGTTTTCTACTTCGGAAACAAAACGAATATTCCCCATTCCTGTATTTTCCAAAACCAACACTATAAAACTAGGGAAGAGTTTTTCAGAAACAAAAATCAACATTAAAAGCAAGTTTCCTGATCAACGTTGTGTTTCAAGTCATGCATGTGCACGCTTTATCCTTTTTCTATCTTTTTCCAGCTTTACACTTGAGTTTGAAAAGCTTATCTTCTATATTTATTAAAAATCACATCATTTTACCATATTAAATGATTATCCTTTCATGATGATCAATAATCAATTATTAACATATAATTTAAAATAGAGCTTTTAACCAAAATAATTTAATCTTATTATTTAACAATAACACATTTACTTTTAACGAAACAATTTAATTTAACTGTTTAATACAAACTATATCATTTATATTTCTTAAAATTAATTAATTTACTTATTATTTTTAATTTCCAAATTTATTTAGACTATCTTGTAAATCAATTTTTAATTAGATTAATTGATTAAATAAGGTTGCTAAAATATTAAGTTCACCAATAAAAAACTTACTCGGTATTAAGGATGGCCAAAATGGAGGGACACTACATCCCCCCCTTAGCATCGCCTTACTCCTGGAAGGCGCATGCAAGCATAAGCACAACAATACAATAAACTAACAATTATATCAACAATTATAACGACATTAATTAAACAAATAAAATTAAACGACTCAAAACATAATGATACCAAAAATGGAAACTGGGTTGCAAATGGACCACATCGTCAAACACAATGACGGTGTGATGGACAAGGATAGGGAACTTTCTTGTCAACTCCATTTTTCCACATCATACCCATTGGGTTTCATAAGGCATGCTTAGACCTGACAGTGCAAGTGGAGTTGATGCCTAGTACCTACAACTTGCATCAAAAGAAGATGTCAACCATATATATATCCAATATCAAACACATTGTGAGAGGAAATCATAGTGTACCAGGGCACTCATGAACAAGCGATGCTACACCATCCTCTCACCCAGACTCTAAGTAGTAAACAACACATCAAGTATAGTAATTGCATCATCAATAACACTAATTATATCATAATCAAAATCACAAAGGAATCATTAATCAATGCATAACAAGTAAGGTCACATGTTTTTATGCAGTTCATAGCCAAATTAAGCAAAACACAACCACTTCATCATCATAATAGAAACACCAGCAATGAGTATCACAATCATCCAAGCCAAATAATTGTTCTCCAACCAAATCAAAATGGTGCACAACCACCAACACAATCACAAGGTTCACAGCATAATACATCATAAAAAGTTTTCATGCAAAGAAAGCTACTTGCTATCGGTTAGAGGACACTCCTCTGGGTCCTCATTTGAGTCTATAACAACCTTTTTTGGAGGAGGAAGGATGTGCTCATAGGCACTCATTTTCATCACTAGACAAGTTGGGTACATTGGGTCCATACCCCAATGGCCAATCATGAATTGCCAAAGGTTTCTTGGCTCCAACAGTATGCTTAGATACTCTAAACTTCTTCCCCCTTTCTATCTTGATTAGAACAAGGGCATGGGCCAAGGTCTCCTCATTGGAAACCTCCTCTAGCAACTGATGTAACTACACCCTCTCTCATCCTGAGTGCTCAAGGTTTTGTCCTCCACCTCCCGAGTTGTTCTATGAACCATGGCATTCCTCACATTCAGTCCCGTGAGAACTTAGAGATGATGAGCTCTAGTGATTGGCTCTATAGCCACCGCCTTTTCTTTTTCCACGACCATGACCCCTACCCCTAGGCATTTTTATGCACAACATTTGAGGAGATCATTTAAGTTTCAAGAGTTATGCACAAAGGTTAACCTAATGGGATACACTAACCTAGAGATCCTAGTGTTTGCAAACCTGGCTCTGATACCAAGTTGTAATGCCCCACCACATGAACCCCAAAGAACAACAAGAACTCACAATTAAAACACAATAATTCTTTTTTAAATTAGACTAACATATCGAAAGATGAACATTAACAACCAGCACATACAATGCAGTTATACATATACAACATATACTACATCCTCTAGGGTACACGTGACAACATTACTAAATGAACACCCATACCATAACAATGATTAATAAACTATGAGTATTCCACTTAACAATTATATAGAATAATAATCGACAAACGTACATCCATCACATTTATGATCATAATTATAAATATTTCCACAGATACAACACCATTACAAAATCATATATTATAAAGCAATAACCACATAATAGCACCAAGAATCTATAATCATAACACAAAAAAAAGCATCCATCAGAGATCTTAAAATAAGGCCAAAGATTACAATCATTACAATTATAATAAGAAGATACATCGCTCCAGAGTTACATCAATACAATAATGCTTCCCAACATGAACAGGAAGGGTACAATAACAAGGAACAACCCAACTGAAAGAAATAATACAAGCGTCAGATGGTTCCAACTATGGCACATCTCTGAAGTCACCACCACTAATACAACTCTACACATCTTGATCATCGGTCGAGGACCCAATGGGGTGCGTAGCACATTCCACCCAACCATGTGGAACTAAAGGCCCACCCCCCATGCTGGGAGTAGACAAAAAAGACCCACAACTAAAATAGATAAGTGAACAATGACAAACAAGACTCAAACAAACAAGAGCAACAATAAACACAAGACAACATCTGTTTCTAGAGGAACAATAGCAACAAGGGGAAAACAACAAAAATGAAAGGTTGAAAGGGTAGAGTGTCATCACATGGCTCGACATGGGTTACCCAATACAGATCTTCATAAGTTACTAACCCCTGTCCTAGGTTACCCTGGCAACCTCAACCAATGCTCAAACCCCATTCTTACACATGCAAAATCAACTCACTTTCCATGAAGACAAGGTAGTTGATTTTCCATTCTAGGCCTTCTCGTCTCATCCCATGCCTAAACGAGTGCTTGGGCCATGACAACGACATCCATTATCTTTTATTAGTGTGAATTACTACCCACCCACTAAATTTTTATTAGGTTATCACTTGATTACACCAACTTCCACACGAGTTACCCATGATACCACTTAGGGTTTCAGCCCCTATGGGAAGCCACTCTCCCTACTAGTAATAAAAACTCATAATCACAAGCAGGGTAAGCCAACTTGCACAAAAGGTCAAGGCCAAAAGTAAATATATCCAGTGAGGAATAAACCATCTCACACTAGAACTTCACAGTAAAATTGCTTCCAAGTGTAAAGCTAAACCCACCAACAACAAATCAATAATAAGAGTAATAATTCATAAAGAATCAATATGAAAACCAATGATAACAAACCATTTCTTTCCCCACCTCTAGAATCCTAAGAAACTGACCATACAAGACTTGCAAATGAGGGTAAGGCAAAGAAAAAATGGTTCTAACATAAAATTTCAACATACAAAATCTCCTTAGTAACAATTAACTCAAAAAGGAGACAAAATGGCATGAAACCATCAACATTACGGAGTCCCTAAACAAATTCCAAAATGGGTTCAATGAATAAATCTCCTCAAATTACAATAAACTCAAGAGGAAAGGCATATAAGAGTTAAATCATCATGAACCAACCTTTAAAAGCACATTATATTCAATGTGTTAACCATAAGGACTAATGAAAAATCAATTACATTTTATTTACTCCCTAATTACAAGGTCACTAAAATAATTAAAGCAATTGTATAAACATATATTTACACAAGAATACAAAACACCATGTGCATAGCCAATCAAAATAAGTTTTATCTTTGATAAATGAAATGTTTTTAATATCTTTTTTTTTTTTACATTTCAACATATTGAAATAATTTCCTTTATATACACTACAACCGTATTGCTATTATTTTATAAATATATCACTACACATATAACACAATATATTTTTTTTTCCTATATCTACTTACATTTTATATTCCACTATTATATGTAATAATTATCCTAAACCATTTTATTATGTTCTATTTTCTAAAAGAAACATAATTAAATAACATAGTTTATTTTTTTGTATTCATCAAATAACCTTAACAAAACAACCACATAATAAATAATGGAGATTATATAAAGACAAACATTTATTCGCTCATTATTATATAATCTCATTTACTTGAAAGAATAATTCTCAAAGCACGATTAACCTAGTCTATTAATTTAAACTAAACTATTCAAATACCGAAATACAATTAAATCAAATATTTTTCTTAAATCTTCATTGCCCATTCCAAATAACAATTTTCAAAAGAAAAAACTAATTAATTAATTTACATTCATCATGAGAATATTAAAATAATTAATGAGGCAATGGACATATTCTAAATATATATCTCAACCTATGGATAGTTTACTTTTTATTTAATTCCAGAATATATATATATATATACACACACACACACTTACACACATCTATACATAACGGTAAATATAATATCTATTGGCAGAAATAAAAATATACAGTACACAATTTCCCAATAGGCAATAACCGATAGTGAATTAACACATACATATATTTACCAAATTACATACAGAGCTAAAACAACTCTTTCTAACCCAATTTCAAATGCATTAAAGCAAATGGATAACTATAACATATTTATGTGTATATGTATAGATAATATTATATACCTATATAGTGAATAAATCGCATTACATATGTATCAAACATTTATAAATAAAGAGGTTCATTTACTTTGAGCATAGAATAAAACAAAACCTGTTACCCAAAACCAAATGCCATAAACCATATCATGTGAATGGACATCAACACAAATTTCAATGCAAGGATCTTTGAAGGATAGGAGGTGTGCCAAAATTAGAGGCTCATCCCAAGGACAAATGAGAGGCAAGCAATACGCTGTAGAGAGCTATAAACTTGCACATGCAAAAGTGACTAGTTGCAAATGGTTGCAACATGGTTTCAGGCAAATGAGACAATAAGAAATTTCAAAACAAAGGTCGATTCATCCTGTTGATAAGGCTACAATTGTCACCAAAAGTCTCTATCTTTTCTTGCACACTATTGCATGGAAGATGATGTAGGAGCATATAGTGGTGTAAGGGAAATCTTGCATCGCCCAAAAAATATCTTTGCTTTCATTTAGCTTTTGGTAGATGTTTCTGCATTTCTAGATACCCTTTTAGTCAATTAAGAATTCCCAACTTTTAGAACTACTTTTCTGCTTTTTTTGCTCAACTGTTTTTTTAGCAGCTGTGAATTTTAAGGCATGAGGAAGAAAAAATTTAAGGGAAGCTTCAAGATAGAAAAATAAACATTTTGGTGAAAGAATTAGGTCAAGATCATTCCTGGTTTGAAAGTTATTTAAATTTTTGTTTTTGCATTTTGCCTTGAAAAATCTTCTTAGTCTAGTTTGAGGCACTATATGGTCCCGTATGGGCCCAAAAATTGTTAGAATCAAAAAGTATGATTCTTAGTGTGTTATTCACTTTGAGACCTTTCTAATAGTTCAAACGGTTCGTCAAACAGAGTCCTAGATCAAAATTTGGTGCATTTTCAAAAATGTGCTAATTTTCAAATGTGATTTTAAAATTTAAATTTCAAATTGTAATTTTTTAGCGTCAAACTGCCAAAACTCATAATTCAAATTTTGTTTTGGCTCCAAATAAAAAAGGGAATTATTTATGGGGTAGTTTCTAATTTTTGGGTAGCTTTTCGTGGAAAAGAGTGCATACTGAGAAAAGTGAGCTTCTATAATTTTCTGTAAGGGCATGTATTGCAGAACTTGAGATTTGAGATCCTCTGCAT
>VDFB02387409.1:0-33251 GCA_007258455.2 Sequoia sempervirens
TCGCCCATATTGCTGAGGAGCCAAGAGTGGTTCCAGCCGATTGGGATAGTGTCGTGGATGTTGTGGGAATTGTGGATGATTGTGATCCTCCAATAGATGTAGTATTTATTGTGTTGGAGGTGTTTGGGATGTTGGAGGTAGCATGCACTGTCATTGTGGTGTCAACGAAGGTATTACTCGTAGTGTTTGGAGGTTGACCACTATGTGACATGTTACACATGTTGTTGTCATTAGGGTCTGGAGGTGTTGATTGTATCGTGGTAATGTCGAATCCTTGGGGAAATTTGGCTCCTTGACTCAAGAGTATGGCCAAGTATCTGTCTATGTCGTAAAGGACCATTGTTTCAACAAATTGAGAGGCCTCTGGGTCTTGTGCTGCTACCTCTAAGTTTTCCTCGAGTATTTGACCGTACTCATCTTTACGCAAGAATGGTTCAAATGGACTGTTTGATGAGGGTGGTGTCATCGTTAGAGGTTGATTGTTTGTTTGCTAAATGGATCATCAAAGGTCCAGTTTGGGTCATACGTTGGATTGTTGACAGTGGACGTGGGGTCTTGCCAAGAGTTTGCCATTTGTCTTTGTTATTTTTGAAGTCTAGTTTCCACCATAAATGAGATTGCTCAAATGAAAAGGAATGACAACTAAATGCAGTGATGATGCTATGCAAGGTCTAAATTCCAAATGACGACTAGGATGACTAATGTTTTTGGATTTTTGTGAATAGGATATGCAATGTGAAGACTTAAAATGCAATTTAAGACAAGGGTACCTAAGCACTTCTAAGCTCAAACTTTGTTTTCGATTTTGGTTACTAGAGGACTTTGTTGAAAATGACAAGGTGACAAGGTCGAAATGACTAGTGAATTTTCCTAACTAGACTTTTGAGTTGGAAAATCCCACAAAAGAGGACAATGACTGAAAAAGGGGTTTGATAACTTAGTCCAAAAGAGCCTAGTTTTGAAAGCAATGATGTTGCAAATTGTGCTGAGATTTACCTAATCCTAAGGATGCAAAATGTGAACCTAGGGACAACCTAATGCCGAATGTATGCAACTAAAAAATAATGAAGGATGAAACCTATGGTGATGAATGCAAACTAATGGTCAAGACTTTGAGAAATTTCAAGCTTGGTTTCGGATAGAGTCTCCTTGGAAACAGTTATTGACAAACGATTGACAAGATGAAGACTTCAGATTTGAGTTTGTGTGAAGTTTTAAATTGTGACAGGAAAATGCGTCGTTTGAGGTTTCAATTGCGTCGCGGTTTTGCGAATGTGGCTCAGGTTGAGCAAATGCGACTCAGAATCAGACAAATGCGACTCGGTTTAGCAGATGCAACTCAATGACGTCAGTTGCGTCGCGATGCATGCATATGCGGTATTTGAAAGCTCGAATACGATTTAACAGAGCGATTGTGATTCAGAAAGTTAAATGCGGTTTGACAAATGCGACACAGTTTGTAAAAAAAAAGAGTGTTTGTTTTGTCATTTTTGATGGCAAATTTGATCTGTTTGATATTGAGCATTTTGTTTGGAGCTGTAAATGTGATGAGTCCAAAAAGCACTTGACAAGCATAGTGTTTTAAATGTAAGCAAACACACATCAGATAAGCACAATCCTAGGTTAGGCCATGACAGTATTTGCTAGATTCCACACGGGTTTCCCCAACCGCATATTTGTAGCGTGTGAATTCATAAGCTTGGCTGCACGGGCTCCCCCTTACAGTGCTCTCTCTTCACAGGCCAACCAAGCTTTCAACCCCCATGAAACTCCCATGGCGAGTTGATCACCTCTACTACAAACTACGAAAGTGTGGATGCCTTCACACTGACCGATGTTGCGCTAGCAAATAGAAGGTTTTTGGCTTTCTACACAAAGGTTTTTAGTTCGGGACCCCCATTCGAGTGGCCATACATGGGGCAAGAGATTAATCACCATTAAGGTGGCACTCCAGCCTGAAGAGGTTAAACTCAACAGGGTTTAAGGGAGTACAACTTCGTCCGTATGACACATCCGCACTCGCAATCTTAGGTTTTCCCTTAAGATTTACATTTATATACCAATCGGGGGTAGCTTGGCCTTACCTCCGTTGTCAGTTTGAGTCGCGTTGGGGTGATGAAATCCCCAGGAAGGCCCAATTTCTAGAGTTGGTAACCGTTTCTCTTACACCCAAGATTGCCCGAAAGCGCGAGGAGAGAGGATACTCCGATATACCAAATCGTCAGGTAAGAACAGATAAAAACGAGTCTGGGTTTTTTATCACCAAGTTTTCACAATGTGAGAGCATACTCCCCTATCATTTTACAAACACATTCAAACATAGAAAACAGAGGTTCATTTTAATTGCACCAAAAATAAATTGTGAGTTACACTACTAAAAATGCAAGAACATTGTTTTAATGTCTGGCCTTTGACAATCGAACCTACAAGACAATCCGTTAGTAGTTTTAGTGTTTCTCTTCAACCCACGAAAAGTAACCGCCAACAAGCTGCAAACCTTGATTAGTAACAGAAAACCTTATGCTAGGCAGCATGTAGGAAATAACCAGGTTAAAAAGAAACACAGAAAACTACAAAAGAAAAAAAAACCAAATGTAAACTAACAAAAAATCTTACCAGTCGAGTGCGTCATGACAGAGCAATTGCGTCGCTCTGTGTATCAGATGCGTCTTGATATTTCAAATGCGGCTTTACCGCAGTCAATTGTGTCACGACAGAGCGATTGCGGCTTTTCTATTTTTGAATGCATCGCGACACATCAGATGCGTCACGATTTTTTTTTAAAAAAGCGATTGCGTCGCTCCATACCTGTAACTGCAAAACAACAGAAAATACAAAAACCGTACGGAAATAACAAGAAAAACGGAGTCGGGTTCACCAATGTAACTGAGGATTTCTTTTTAGGTTTAGATTAAAGTTATCAAATCAATATAAAAGACAAAACCCAAAGTAATTACAAAGAACAAAGGAAGCAAACGTAAATGAAACAAGTATACCTGATAATTGCTGAAGCCTCCATGACTCACCTTTGTAACACCTTACTTGCTAGATGATACTTTGCCCTCAGATTCGTCGTGCAAGCAATCTGTAAATATATGCCTATGTCCTACATCAAGCTTTGAAGGATTTGCATAAATGTCCAAATGCCTATGCCTAAATGACTATGATTGACAATGCCTAAACATGCTAAGATTTGATCAAATAAAGACAATAAATGCCTCAATTGCTATGGAAATCTAAGTGTGCCAATGAGTAAATATCCAATGCGCCTATAATATGTCTACTTGTGTGTATGTGTGTCATCGAAAAGTGAGAGGAAAATGGCATTTTATAGAAAATGCCATTTTGAATGGACAGGTGAGATTAATTCATGACGAAAACCTAAAATGAAAGGTCCAGATTAAATCTGAGAATCCCTAATTAGGGTTAGGGCAAATTCATTAATCGAACAGTCAAGATAATATCTCAGATAATCAAATCGGCGATGGAGAATAAATGAGATAAATTAATTAGAAAATAAAGATTTTCGACAATCAAGAAGATAAAGATTGCCTTATTTGTGAGATTCGAAAAATCAAGAAGATAAGAGTTGGACTGAAGATCAAATTTGAAAAATCAAGAATCTGCCCGATTACTTGATTTTTGGAAGATTAGTTACTATTTTGAATTAAATTAATTCAAAATAATGATTTTAGGAGAAAATAAATAATCTTTTTCAGATTATTTACCAAAATGGACCGGCCGGTTAAGAGTGATGACATTTTAAATAATTTAATTTATTTAAAATGAGAGGAATATTAATTTTGACAATTAAATAATTAAATATAATTATTTAATTTAGCGGATAAGATTAATTAATTAAATTAATTAATCAATTCATTTAATTATGATAGTTAGTGACATATTAAATAAATAAATAAAATTATTTATTTAATAATCAGGAAGAAATATATGATGAAGGGTAATTAAATAAATTAAGAAATTTATTTAATTAAGGGAAGACTTAGACAATTAACGACGTATTTAATAAATAAATAAAATTTATTTATTTAATAATCATGAAGAATAAAAGGACATGAATTAATTAAATAATTTGAATTATTTAATCAATAGTCGAATGTGGACCAAGGACATAATTAAGTGTCATAATTATGCTAGGACGAAAGTGGTAAAAATGAAGCTTGCAGGCCTAGGTCATTTTTAGATGTCTACAGATGCAATACCCAGAATGAAATCCTCAAGAGATTAAAATTTGTTAATGAAAAACCAGGTTCAAGTTCATGACTGCAATTGTCCAGAAACTATAAAAAAACCACTCCAAAAACTCCTAAAATCACACCAAAACTGAAGCCACACCAAAGTACACCAAAACTCCTAAAAATATTGAAGAATCTTCATGTTTTCTTCCCTGTAGATAAATCTTTGAAGCTCCTATCAAAATAAACTTTGCACCAGCACCAATATCTAACTAAGGTGGATATTTCACCACCAAAATCAGCCCAACAATGGAGGGTTTTCGTGCTCACAATGTTTCCCAAGCAACCAGAGAAAATCTAGTAGCATATCAGTAAGTTGTCAAGTCTACATAATGAAAAATGAGAGCCAAACTTCATTTTATAAGTTTAGGGAAAAACATGGACTCCAAAAAGTTTTTTAATTTCTCTCTAAGAAATGGACGTCGTTTTCACCTTTTTAATTTTTTAAAACATTTAAAAGTCTCATCTCCGCTTTTTGGTGTCCACTTTGGAAGTCCTTTAAAATATTAACTTTAAATATTTCACTCCTTTGCATAGGTGTCCCACTCCAAGAGGAAATAATATATTTTTTTAATTAACTTTAAAACAACTTAAGTTGTTCAACTAGGCACCCTTGGTCCTTTTTAAATGACCACTTTACCCCTTGATATAAGTTATAATATAACTTTATAATTCAACTTTATAAAATACTTGAGTGGTCAAATAAACAAATATTAAATTGTAGCCTAAGTTACTTATTCATCCCTATAAGAGCCCAGATACGATACGGTACGATTCAGATTTGGGATTCGGGTACGGTACACTAAAAATTCAACCAAGATTCAAAAAAACCACTGCGGATTCGATCTGGATTCGTCAGTGGACTGTGGATTCGACCAGGATATGGCGCAACGAATCCAAGGTGAATCTACGATGTATTTTGACGTCAAAACTCCCAGTCTGCATAATAAAGTGGTTTTTAAGCAATTTTTAATCATTTTTTTTACCAAATGTTGACTTATCAATAATTTAATATTCATTGCAACCCTAATTTTGGCCTCCAAACGCACACACTAAATAGGTAAAAACAATCTTATTTAACAATTTGTGAATGAAAAACAAGTTTTTTTGCCTCCATTGCTGAACTTTCTCTCTTGCTTGCACAAGATTGATTAGAATTGAAGGTTGATCATTGGTTGTTCAAAGTTGATTGATGTGCTATTCCTAAGCACTTGCAAGTATCTGTCCGTTGCCAAGAAGATCGTAGAGCAAGATTTGTTCAAAAGAGGTAGGTTTCTTTGAAGTTTTTTTTTATTTTTTTCTTACATTTTTTTTAACAAATCATTCAATGAACTATTTTGTTTTATTTTTATTGTTTTGTTGATTATTCTCATTCTTTTAAGCTTTTTAGTTTCAAATTTCAATACCAAAATTATTTCAATATGTTGTACCTTAGGTATTACAATGGCATCCGCTTCTAACACCACAGTCCAATCTCATTTCAAAATAAATCTAACCTCTCCCCTTTGGAAATATGTAGAAATGGTTCAACAATGTCTAGGTGGTGGAGTATTTATTTGGATTTGTAGTCATTGCAAAGTTTGATATACGAGCTCATACAGTCGAGTGAAATCCCACTTGTGTAGGATCTCTGATACTGGTATCAAACCTTGTTCGGGATCTCCAAAAGGTGATGGCAAAGGCCTTCCAGATGATGTAGTGTTGAAATATATTGATGAGCAAGAAAAAGCAAAGCAAAAGGTTGTTAGTCTTAAAACAAGCCATCCTTTGATTTAAGGATCTTGATCCATGAAACCCCCTACACCACCTACTTATATTCCACCTACAGAAAGCCATCCATTTATGAACATCCCTCAAGAGAAAACCATGCCCTCATCAAATAAAAGATCTAAGGGACCGTTCGGAGCTTCATTTCAGAATGAGGCAAGAGAGATTGTTGATCAAGACATAGCAAGATGTGTCTATGCCAATGGATTGGCATTCAACGTTGTTCGTTCACCATATTGGCAAAAAATGGTGAAATCTATTAATGAGGCTCCAAAGGGGTATAAGGGCCCAAGTTTTGAGAAGGTGCATTGCACCTTATTGGAGAAAGAGGTGAAACATGTAGCAGACTCTTTGAAGCCCATAAGGGATTCATGGATCAAACAGGGGTGACCATCGTTTCTGATGGATGGAAAGATGCAAAAAATCGCCCATTGATCAATGTTATTGTCATGTCCCCTAAAGGGGCAATTTTTTGAGAGCAGTGGATTGTGAGGGACAGTTGTTCAAAGATGGTCCATTTATTGCTAACATCCTTTTCCAAGCTATTGAAGAAGTGGGCCATCAAAATGTTGTGCAAGTTGTAACCGACAATGCCAAAAAAATTAGGGCTGCCAACATTATTCCACCACATTTTTTGCTACACAAAAATTGGATCCAAAAAATTGAGTGGATCAGGTGTATGTTATGGGTGAAGACATCCAAATGTTTGTCACCAACCACCATATGACACAAGGAATATTTAGACAATTCTCAAAATTGGAATTGTTGAAGGTAAGTTAATTCTCAATATTTTTAAATTTTTAGTTTTCTTTTAATTTTAAATTTTGATTTTGTAAATTTAAATTACATTTTAATTTTGATTTTGATTTCCAAACAGGTTGCAGAAACCTGTTTTTCCTCCAACACAATTGTGTTGAGACGACTTATAAAGGTTCGTGAGGCACTTTGTGCCATGGTAATCAACCCTAATTGGGCCATATGGAGGCAATCTAGCAGTGAAAGGGCAAATAGGGTCAAGCAAAGGATCTGAGATGATTGTTGGTGGGATCGTGTTGAGTACCTAGTTAGTTTTACTGAGCCTATACTGAGCATGATCCGTTACACAGACATGGATAGACCTTGTTTGGGAGAAGTATATGATGGTATCGACTCAATGATTGAGAAGATGAAAACCATCATCAATGCAAAAGAGGAAGATCCTGATGAAAATTTCTTCAAAGAGCTACAGGAAATCATGGTTGATAGATGGAACAAAATGACCACTCCATTGCATCTTCTTGCTTTTGCATTGAGTCCCAAATATTATAGTCCTGAGATTCTTTTTGCTTCATCAAGAGTTGCTCCATATAGGGATGTTGAAGTGGCTCAAGGGTACAAGGCAGCACTTCGGAGACTCTTCACTGATCGTGATCGACGTGATCGAGTGAGGGTTGAGTTCATGGCTTTTGCATGCTTCAGTAGTGTTGATCAGAATCTTGATGCTCTTCAAGACAAGTACAGGGTGGATGCTCATAGTTGGTGGTACTTCCATGGGAAAGAATACATGCACCTCCAACCAATTGCAATAAAAATCTTATCCCAAGTAAGTTTTATATTTTGTAATTTTAATTTTAATTTATAATTTTATATTAATTAATAATTTTGTTTAGTTAAATTTTGTAACTCTTAACTATTTAATTTGGTCTTAATAGGTTGCTAGTTCATCTTCTTCTGAGAGGAATTGGAGCACATACTCCTTCATCCACTCAATAAAACACAATAGGATGCATTCAAAAAAGGCAGAGGACTTGGTGTATGTGCATTCAAACTTGCGCCTCCTTACACACAAGCAAAGTTCCTACAAAGAAGGAGACACAAGGAGGTGGGATATTGAGCCAGAGCAGCTTGACTTGGATGCTTCCACAAGTCACTTAGTTGCACTTGATATTGATGATGATTATGAGACTGGAGCAGCTACTAATCATGAGAGTGATAGTGTTAGTGCTACTGCTACTACTAGTGGCAATGCTTGTGCGAGTGCCACGAATGCTATTTGTAGTTCTACACAAAATGTAGCATCTAATAATGCTAGTTTGTTTGATGACCCATATGATTCAGATTGATCAATGATCAATAATGGCTGATTGTAAATGTTTGACATGTTTAAACTTAAATTTATAATTTTATATCATGACATTCAAGTAATCACTAATATTTTAATATTTGACTTAGTGACTATGAAAGTGGTGATGTATTTTTGCTATGTTATTAGACTATTAATATGGTGGTGTATTCTGAACTTAATTACTATTGCAAATATGTATATATTTCTAATTTTTATATGTTTTTTGTATTTCCATACCCAACTCTAAATTTTTTTTTGTCGAATCCTATACCGGATTCTCATACCCGTACCCGAATCCAAAAACAAATCGGTAACTTAGATTGTAACCTTAGGCTCTCCAACTGAAAACTCAATAATATGCTACTGCCAAAGACCAAGCCTGGAACCAACTCCCAATGGTGACTTACTAAAAATAGCACTGCTATAAATAGTAAGTGGATGGCAAATGCTCTGAATTGAGCAAAACTGAAGACCACTAGGAACAATGTGACCAACTGAAGATGAAAACACTGCAACTGGGCATTGCTATAAATAGTAACCCCTTAAGAAAACCCTGAACTGAGCTGCAAAGAATAACACTTACTATAAATAGCATACTACTAAAAATAGTAAGTGACTCCAAATGTATTTTGAGCACAAACCGAATAGTCGTCAAAACTTACTAAAAATAGTAAGTTCAGAAAAGGTTGTCAGATGCAGATGCATGTCATACCATTGTGAAACTCTCTGAAAAACCCATAAAGAATCCATTACCCAAACCTGCATGCAAACCCCTGATCCAAATGCATGTCACCTCCATGAAATACATGTCACATCCCTCTGAAGCTCTTCAAAAACCCAAAAAGAATCCATAAACCAAACTGCAAAACTCTGACATGCAAGCCCTTGAATCCACAACCGAAGCCTCCAAATAGCTGTAAACCCTAAGTCTGCATCTGACTAGTCTACGGGCATCTAGGAAAGGGCTAACCGTCTCTGGAAAGCGTAGTGCTAAAAATGGGGACATTACAAAATCCTTATCATACAGTACATTGCCTCATAAAAATATCTAATTTTTTAAAGGATCAAATTGCTATTTGAAATATGAAACAGAGCTTAAAGTGTTATGTAGACTTTGTCTTCTCTATCTTCATTTGCAGAAATTGCACATTGATGGCATGCTACAAGACATACTAGCCATGTGTCCTCCAAGTTTGGTATGAGTGAAGGTTGGAACATTTTCCATCTGCAAGTAGGATGGATAGAGTGATAAGGAAGCACGTTGCTTCAAATTTATGGGTGGCGTTTTGGAAATTGAAGATTACAACAGCCTCTCTATCTAATCCCCTATTTTCATCTCCTAAAATAAGGCTGGAGGATGTCATGATCTTCCCTGTGACATTGTTTTCCCTAAAGAATAGGGAAAGAAAATGGTTTAAGTTGATGATTATTGGTAAATAATTGGCAATATGAAATTGGGATAATTCATGGTTCTCTATTTTATTCATTCAGTGAGAAAAGATGAATACTGTTGATTCGATTTTGGAGGGCTGTGCAAAGTCTGTCAGATTTTGTAGATTGCTTCCATTGAGTAGAAAGCAAAAGAAATTGACATCGCTCGATATAGTGCTTAAATGGAAAACCACCCATAGTCAGGTAACTTCATTTTTCTTTTTTAGCAATGGCTTGTCTTATGTCTCCCAAACAGTCATGCATATCTCTTTAAGGTGCTTTGTAAAATAGTTCATACGACCTGTCTATGCCTTCACATTTTGCATACATATCTACTAGTACAATTGTAACTACAATATTTGATGAAATTCTGCCACTCTTTATGCTTTGATGGATGTACATGCCCTGTTCTAAAGCTCCCCTATCCATGTCATTATTTATTAAAAGGTCAATTCCTCAAATCTTTGATTATCATACAATTATAGGCTTAATTCCTCAATCTAAATTGTCAATAATAGTGCGTTGGAAACTGTTGTGTATTATGTTTAGCAATGGTTGGATATTTTAGTAGCTGCTTGGCTCTGAAATAGTTCCTCTCTCTAAGTGAGGACTAATGTTTGGATATGGAAGAATTGCCAACAACAGAGCATTTGAAACTGTTGCAGAGAAAAAATTGCATCTCTTTGCCATGTTTTTCAATGGCTGAATTTTTCAATATTTATTTTGCTCTGCAATAGTCTCTGCTTATAAGCAGGGACCAATGTTTTCACCTGAAGGAATTTTCAATAATGGTGCATTGAAAACTGTTCTGGGACAAAAATTGCACATTTTTGCTATGTTTCACAATGCTTGATTTTTGCCAAAATACTTTACCCAATCAAAACTGATCAGGAGAAAAAAAATTGAGAGCTTGTGATGCTATTGTTGTAAACGCGTCCTCATCATGCGTTGGAGGTTATGTTTCAAGAACTTTTTGGTGGACATATGTGCTGACAAGAATACTTTTGTGTCACTACTATAGTTTTTTCTCTTTTATGTTGTTAAATTTTCAACTTTGACACATGGTGTCGATATGCATCAAAGCATAAACGATATTGAAATTTTGTCAGATGCATGCACTAATTAAGGGTTTGTTCTTTTTAAATCATTCTTTAGTCCCTGCATATATAGGAGGAGACTAATGTTTTTGGTCAGCTAAAAGCAAATAATTTGTTGCTTGGAAACCGCGTTAGCATAGAAGAAAAAGGGTTTTCCTATAGTCTACAGCGATTTGATTTTTGAAATCTATTTTTTTGCTGGTTTTCTACTTTTTGCTGATTGGTGGGTTATATTTTTGTTGGGGTTTTCGGCCCTTTACATGTACAAATTTGAAGGAAAACATCTTGTGGGGAATCAAAAATGAGCAGAGGAAAGTGTTTGATGGGTTTCTAATGTTTTGTGGACTGTGGATGTGTCTTTTGTTTATGCACACTTTTCGGAGATTGGCCTCCTCACAAGAAAAGCAATCGATGAAGAATTTCTTGTCTTCGAGAAAAGCCAATATGTCATGGCATACTGACAATTTTTCTATATAGTTCCACTTTGCTGCATAGGAGAACGAAGGAATCAAAATATCTATAGAACACTTGTAGTAATGCCATAAAATATTTGCTTGAAAATCTATAGTGGTAGATACACCTTATTATTGGTCAATTGAGGCAAATTCTTTGCTTTCTTTTGAAGTGCAATAATCAACTGAGTTGGGAAGCTGGTAAGGCTTTTGTTGCTTTACATTATAAAATCGATTTTCCTATTGTACTACACATTTTCATCATTTATTTTCGTTCATGATTAAAACATGTACATTGATGCCTTAATATTGGTGCATTTCAGACTATATTTGATGCAAGAGGGAAAACTCTCCACTTTCAAATCTAAAACCATGCACACATTCACCACTATGCAAGAAGGCTGCAAATAAACATTAACAACAAATATGGAAAAGAAATATGCAACATATCTTGATTTCAAATCTGAAAATGAATTACATAATCATGGAGCTCATATGCTCCCATACATCATGGGCTTTACACATACAAAAATCTGCAACTCAACATTTCTAGCTTCATTCCAACAGCATCTAAGTATGCAAAAACTCTTCTTCTCAAAAGCCCCCTTCTCCAAATGAGCAGCATCAATATATAGAAGTTGTGAGAGAAGAAACCGCCATTGGTTTCTCAAAACAACCTCCACAAAACCACCAAGAAAACCCGTCACATTCTTCCTATCAATGATCTGTCATTTGTTAGAAACTCCTCAAACAATTTCTGGGTTTGGTGCACCTTCTTTCCAGCTTTCCGAATCATTTTGAAATTCTTAATTTTGTTACTGTATGAAAAAGTTATGCCCATTTTACTAAGACTGGGTCTCATAGATACGACTTCGGACATGCAACAACATGCAAAGCTTGTGGCCAACATGCAAATACATGCAAGCAACATGTAAGATTCCTTTGCAGCCCATATTATGACATTTTATGACACATATACATGCATATAAGAATTTTTGACCTTCTCCAAAAGTGGACACCAAAAAGGCATATTCCCCTCCAAGATGCTTTCACTGTTTTACCAAGACTTATTTCCCATGCGATTTACATTTACAATTTCACACCAAGGGAATCTACATTGTTGCAAATTAAAATATTATTCTCCAAATGCCTAAGCCCTTATTGAAAATAAACAAAAACTAAAAGAGCAATATTTTTGGTGATGCAAGATTGCATGGCACCCCAGGATGCTCCTGCATCAAACATCCGAGGTGAGAAGAAATGTTTCATGAGTTGGAGCTCATGAACATTTAAAAATTCGGTGCTTGTTCTTCAGCCATCTTTCCTCCTTATCTACCACCTGTTTCTTTTTCTTCACCCTACCTTGAAACTTCCTATCTCCTCCTCCTTTCATCCTTCCTCTCTTTCTCCCCCTCATAAAATTCATTTCAAAATTCCAATGTTGTTCTTTCCACCCTACTTCTTCACTATCAATATCTGCATACAAATTGCCATTGAAAAATTCGTAGAAATCAAAGAATTCTATTTGTACTTCTTTCATACCTTGTCTTCCTTCATCTTCCTCTTCTTCTATGTCAACAAAATTTATCATTCCTTGCTGTTTTTCAATTTGTAACCTATTATTGCTGCCCCTAACCATCTTTCCCATCTCACCTTCTTTCACCAATTCATCAAAATATAAATCAGCATGAACAAGAACTTCAACAGATTTTGAAATATCATCAAATATCTTAATCTTCTCCTCTTTTCCTACTACTATATCAATCTCATATCCATTATTGTAAACCATGTCATTTTTATCTAAATCAACCTCTTCTTTATCAGCAAATAATTCTGAAAATTCAAACTTTACCTCAATGTTTGTTGCAACTTTTGTTTCACCTGTTGTTAACACAAGCCACTCCTTCTCTACTGCTGCAATCTGCATTAATAATTCATCTTTTTCTTTATTTTCTACTGCTCTTTCACCTCTTTCACTTAAGACATTTTTTATGCATTCTTCTTCACATTGCTGCTCCAAATTCTGAATCATCTCCACATCCTCATGAAGAACAAACTTCTTTGCAACATGACTATTCTCTATCTCTCCAACTTCACCTTCTTTTATGACAATACTATCCCTTACATTCATTTCTATATCCATAATTTCATTAAATTCTTGTGAAAGTAACATAACATCAAACTCATTTTCACAAATATCACAGAAATAACCTTTTACCTGTGTGTTTTCTTGTTTCTCTAGTGTTGCCCCAAGTTTTTCTTCTTGAATTTCTACTACAATCTTGTTGTTCTCTTCTTCCACCTCCTCCCTTGCACTCAATGGTGTCATTTTATTCATTATATCTATATCTTTCTGAGGACCAATCGCTGCCCCAACTTCACAATCACATTTTGCAACATATTCCTTTATCTTTTCTACATGCAAATCAGTATTTTCTTTGCAAAACTCACAAAAATAAGATAATACCTCTGTTTTTGCTGCTACAACCTCTTTTCCAGTGCTTGCAACTTCATTTTCCTTTTCCTTTCTGTCCTCAATAAGATGCACATATGTTGCTATCTCTTTCTTTCTCCATTCCTTCCTTCTTCCTTTCTTATTTTCTTGCTTTCCTTCAACTGCATTTGTGTGGGTTGTTCCCACATGACTTTCTCCCCATGCGCCTTCCATCATAGGGCTGCAACTCTTCATTTTCTCTTTCTTCTTTTCGCTGTCCCCTTTGTCAAATATTTGTTTTTCCTCTTTCTTCTCTTCACCTGCATACACAAGTTGACTTGCAGATTTATTTTTGTTAGAAAAATAAAGGGACTCCTTCATGCCCACATATTCCTCTTCAACCTTCTTATCTGTTGCCACTTCTACTACTGCATTTTTGTTCTTCTTTTCTGGGATCGCAAATTTATCAGGAAAGTAATGTCTTTCCAAAGCTTCTACTCGAGCCTCAATCTTCTTTAATTCTTCAAAAGTCCATTTTGTAAACCTCCTCTCTTTCCACTCTTCCATAGGTAAAATCCTCACAGGCCTTCTCATGACCCATCCTTTCCTCTTCTTTAAAGACATCTTCAGAGACTCACAAGTCCCTCTGCAGTTACAAGTCCTCCTTGCAACAATTTCTCTCACTTCAGGGTTTCAACCTTCTACAATCATAGGTTCTCCCTGCAACAAACTCACTCTTGATTATCCTCTACCCAATAGATGGTTTCTGGAAGACACACCTCTCTCTCGTGCACCTTCTACCCAGCCTTAACCTCTACTGGAGGATAATAGTCACAGATCCTTTTTCATATCTGCAATAGACAAACATTCTCATAACTCTCTATTTCTCTCACAACTTCAAAGCTTCACTCTTCAACACTCTTCACCCACAGGTCCTGGTGCATACTCGGCACTCTCAAGATCTTCTGGCTCTGATACCATTTGATGCAAGAGGGAAAACTCTCCACTTTCAAATCTAAAACCATGCACACATTCACCACTATGCAAGAAGGTTGCAAATAAACATTAACAACAAATATGGAAAAGAAATATGCAACATATCTTGATTTCAAATCTGAAAATGAATTACATAATCATGGAGCTCATATGCTCCCATACATCATGGGCTTTACACATACAAAAATCTGCAACTCAACATTTCTAGCTTCATTCCAACAGCATCTAAGTATGCAAAAACTCTTCTTCTCAAAAGCCCCCTTCTCCAAATGAGCAGCATCAATATATAGAAGTTGTGAGAGAAGAAACCGCCATTGGTTTCTCAAAACAACCTCCACAAAACCACCAAGAAAACCCGTCACATTCTTCCTATCAATGATCTGTCATTTGTTAGAAACTCCTCAAACAATTTCTGGGTTTGGTGCACCTTCTTTCCAGCTTTCCGAATCATTTTGAAATTCTTAATTTTGTTACCGTATGAAAAAGTTATGCCCATTTTACTAAGACTGGGTCTCATAGATACGACTTTGGACATGCAACAACATGCAAAGCTTGTGGCCAACATGCAAATACATGCAAGCAACATGTAAGATTCCTTTGCAGCCCATATTATGACATTTTATGACACATATACATGCATATAAGAATTTTTGACCTTCTCCAAAAGTGGACACCAAAAAGGCATATTCCCCTCCAAGATGCTTTCACTGTTTTACCAAGACTTATTTCCCATGCGATTTACATTTACAATTTCACACCAAGGGAATCTACATTGTTGCAAATTAAAATATTATTCTCCAAATGCCTAAGCCCTTATTGAAAATAAACAAAAACTAAAAGAGCAATATTTTTGGTGATGCAAGATTGCATGGCACCCCAAGATGCTCCTGCATCAATATTAATTTCAAGGGCAAAGTGGTTTTCAAAGTTCAGGGAGTGTATAAGTCAGATCGAAATGGATGTGGTAATGCCTAAAATTATAGCAATTTGAGATAGTATTTACTACACACTGTGAATAACATAGAATTTTCGTTTAAAATTAAACTTTAGGCACTTGAATGATTTCTATAGGTAGCTATGGGTAAAGCAAGAGAACAATGTGATGGGTAATTTGTTTATATTGAAACTGTTGTAGGTGAGGAATCCACATCTCTGTTGCGATCAGAATCTTTCTGCAATATGATTGAATCCACATGAAGAGTGGCTAATTTTTTTTAAAGTTTGGTAATCTAACTTTTGAGTAGATGATTTATTGAATTAATTTTAATTAATTGCCCCGCAACTTGTGTTTCATAAATTGCAATACTTTCTGTATGAAAAAAAAACTATGTTTTCCTTGGACACCCATGAAGCTAGTTTTCTTTTAATTGCTTTCCAATTTCCAAAAGCTGTAATACTTCATATTGTAGAATTTTTATAGAATTCGCATGTTGTGGTGTTCAATGAACAAGTAGGTATCATAAGTTACAGTTTTTTCAATGTTGTTTTTTTGTTGTAAACAGTTCCATTAATTCTTCTGTAATAATTCTGGGGAAACTTGACTTGTGATTACAGACCTTGCAGGTGCCCAAATTTGAAAAGCCCTGTGCAGTCCCCAAATCAGTATGTGTTGTCATATTAGGTGGTGGAGCTAGGACATGCCTTTTTCCTCTTACATGAAGAAGAGCCAAGCCAGCAGTAAGTGTTTTTCCTTGCATAGATATTTTTACTAATGTTATCTTGCCTTGCATATGATATTGTCCTTCCTTTCGGATATTTAGCCTCACAAACAAATTGCGCCCAAAAGCAGTGCCCTATTTCCACTGCATTTTTGGAAATAACTTGAAAGACAGAAAAAGAGGTATGGAGGGAAACCTACAAATAAACAATATTATTTTTTCTTTTATCCTTAGAAAAGTGATTGAAAACTGAGTCATAAAATTCATGGAATTTTAGTATTTACATCTTGTCCCATCTCTGTATCAGCAAGGATTGCCATTTTAGCAATACACCAGTAGATTTCTTGCCAATTTCCATTTATTGCTCCAATCTATGGTATTTTCCCTTAATGAGTTGTAATTTTGAAAGATTTCTGCCAATAACAGAAGTATAAACTCAATGCATATGCATAAAATACAGATAAAGCAATGGGAAAGCAAATTACAAATTTGTTAGATTTAAATTGGCTAATGTATGAGCAATGACAGTAAGCTGGTTACTCTGTAAATGTCTGCAAGCAAGCTAATGAAATTCAGAACACTTCAACCTTTGCATAACAAGAAGTTGTAGACTGCTTGAGAGCTTAGAAATGGTTAGAAGGTAGATGCAGGAGCATACTTTATTTTTATGTAATAGTACGAGTAGGCACAGTATTGGGTTGTCTAGTTTTGTTGTTGATAATGCTGACAGTTGTGCCATTATCAGAAAACTTAATGAATAAATTCACTTCACAATGCTTATGTTGACATAATTTTATCCTTAATACATTATTCTTAGTTTACCATGAAATCTTTACACCTCTATTTATTAATACTTCTTTTATATTGCATCAACTATTTTATTAGTCCCCTGGCTTTAGTAGAAATCAGAATTGGGTAAGTGCTAAAATATTTTGTAATGTGGGAAATTAATTTCTAAGAGGTTTCATTTGTTTCAAATGTTTCTAAGGTAGCGGAGAGAAACTTTATTTGCATGCATTGAACTGCTGGATGCAACAAAGAATGGTTGTTAACTGTCTCACTCTCAACTCTCAAATACTGAATTGTTGTCTCATTTTATGCCATACTTTTCTATAGGCTTCAGGAATCAATTTCCAAGATCTGGCTCCCTTGGCTATAGTTTCGTAGCAGTCTCAAAATGTTGGAATGGATCTAAAAAAATTTAGGTTACAATAGATTCATTAAACTTTTAGCCTCTCATTCCTTGTTTTTCTCCTTCAAATTAAAATAATTCATCTTGGAATGTAATAATTTAGTTGATAGCCTCTCATTGATTGTTTATACAATGCTCAGTTGGGGTGTATTATGTGCAGAAGGTAGTACCAGCTCATTTTATGAATATTTATCTTGTGGGGTTGAATCAACTGTATGACATTGAAATAGACATGGTCAGGAATTTCATTGTCTTGAATCCACTGGATATTGTTGCTTCATTGTATGGATGATTGACCTTTGGTTTTCATTCGTACCATGTGTTTGATGCTGATTTCAATTTTTTTCTCCACCTCAGAGTGTGTTTTGGAGTTTTGCGTAATTTTATTAATTTTGCAGATGAACAAGCCACACCTTCCACTTGCTTCTGGTGAACATTCTTTGAGAACTGGGCTTGTGATTTTAGCAACCTTTCCTTCCTTGGTGTATGGGATAGTAATTAATTGTGTTTTTGCCTCTATAACATTGAAGACCAAGATTAAGAAATGGTTTCGTCCTCATTAGTTTACTGTTTTTTAATAGCGATAATCTTGCATTTTCTTGAAATCAAAACACCTTTTTAGAAAACTACATAGTCTTATTGCTAGTCTGAGATTTGGAATATCATCCATGGTGTATAATGTCATAAATAATGTGCAGTTATTTGCTGCGTGAATATCAACAAATGTCAGATGCAAGTGAGGGATACTTTTAACAAGTTTAAGCTTGAAAATATCTATTGATGCAGAGTCCATTTCATCTTCACATCTATACCTGCAAATGAGCTTGAAGAAATATGCACCCTTTTCTATTTTTGTTTTAACCAATGATTTGATCATTACCTAAAGCAACTCTATTTTTGGTTTTCCCAAAATCATCTATCACTCTCTATTTTTCATTTCCCCAAACTCATGTATCTTATGTCTGCTTTTTGCCAGGTGATTGTGACAAAAGCTAAGAATTTCTACATTTCCTTTTTTTTGTGCTTCCTTGGGTTTTTTCTTCTATAAATTTTGATAAGCATAATTGTGTTCCAAAGTATGATAATTCATTGCAGCATTTTGTCAAGCATTTTGGATTCAATGGGAGTATTGCATCCAAGATTGATATTTTGAACAACTGTAAGTTTTTTATGTATCTTTAATGTGGTCCTATACTGTGAATGTGACCTATTTTGGTGATGGAATTATAACCACAGGCACTATCAGAGGGATCTATAAGTTTTCAGAGGAAATTATTATTTAAAAAGCTAAGGTGTAAAATGTCTTGCCGGAATTTGGATAGATTCAAACAGTTCTAGTTAGTTCGATTGGGTTTACCATCATCTCTTGTGCCTCCAGACATAGTTGGACATATGAAGTGGAATGACCATTTTAGGCTTGCAAAAAAATGATATTGAACCTTTGTGTCAAGATGAGATCGTATTGTATCACCAATGTGCTGAAAATCCAGTGTGTCCTCTTATTTTCAAGTGGTGTAAGGCATGAAGCGTTATGTTGATCATTTTTAGCAATTGATAAACCATATAAATGCATTGATGTTACAGAATATTCTATTTTGCATGTTTATTGCATTTGGCAGGGACTGTAGCTGCAGCACAACCCTTATTTTACTTATGCCCATTCTTGGCTTAACCCACTATAGCTATTGCATCATAAAAAGTGCCTGGAGTAGTAATGGAATTTCATCATTGTTAGTTTTTTTCTTTTTTGAATATCTGCCTCATTGATCCTCTCGATTAAATTTAACATCTACAAAGTCATAATTGGGCAGGGTTCAATTGTTGGTACAGTACTTGTGGTTATAATATTTAGTCTTGCAACATATTTATAATTTTACACTATATATTATCAATAATTTTTCCACATTTAAATAAAAACCAAATGTTGGTCAAAATGGACCCATTCTTGAACACATGAGAACCTATGAATTTTATACAAAAATATATGAATTCATTCATTAACAAGTGAAATAATTTTTTTTTGTTTCATATAAAATATCACAACTATCCACTATAAGTGTCATTTATAAAATATGGTGCTCATCTAAACAAGGAATTGTTGCCATAGTGAAAAAATACTATTTTTATGTGTACAACCACTAAGGTAACAATGGAGATCCAATGATATTCCATGCAACGACTACATGCTCACAAAATTAACTCTAACAACTACTGATCCCTCTCCCCTATTAAAAATAAATAAAAATAAAATAATAATTTCATTAAATGACATCCCACATATTAATCCGCTCCTTAAATACAACTTCATGCTCTGAATCTTCAGGATAACTTGAATATTTATGTAGAAATATGTAGAAAAATCTTTGTTTCGTTTTCTGTCATTGCATAGAATCGAATACCTACACAAGGAAGAGTATAATGCAAATTAGAGATATTTAGTGAAAAAAGAAAAAAATGTATTTGTGCTCCAATAACATTTTGCAGAATTGCATAAAATAAAGGAAGAGAAATGTAAACACAACAAGTGGTATAGTGTCATTCACATTCATCCCTGCAAACAGCTCGACTTGCATAATTGCATGTGGGATTGGACTCTAATCACCATTGATTTGTTGATTAAATTAACAGCTACACAAACATATCCCCACAAATATTACAAACTTGCGTGTGAGAATGTGCTTATGCAATCCTCTGCATGACATGATGTAAGCAGTTTTCTCCTTGGAAACCACACTAGTAGAGAAGAAAGATTGTTGTCCTATGGTTTGCAACTTTGCAGTGCTTTGATTTATCAAATCTAATTTTCACTGGTTTTCCTTTTTTACTGATTAGTGGGTCATATTTTTGTTGGTGTTTTTGGCTTTTTCCATTTACAAATTTAAAGGAAAAAATATTGTGGCGAATCAAAAACGAGCAGAGGAAATTTTTTGATGTGTTTGTAATATTTTGTGGACTGTGGATGTTTCTTCATAATGGATTGGGAGTCTGTTTTGAGGGCTCCTTGGTAGGCATGTATGAAGGCATGTGTCAACAACAACACCAGGATGCAGCTACAAGTGTCTTAGATGTCCATTCAAATGATGTCTGTTGAATGATAGATGTCTATCTACTTGCCCACTTTTCATTACCACAAATGGCTCTATCAGCTTCTCTGGAGACATCATCATTCATGAAATACATTTCTTCCGTGGTTTTTTGAGATTTCAAGAGTGATCCAAAATCTCTGACGTCCTCTGTGTGAAAGATTTGAGGGTCTTAGTGTAATTTCCCTTACTAGATATGACCTTAATCTTGCTGATTAGAACCTTGGGACTTTTTGTCAAACACTTGCCAAGCGAAATCTGTACTTGCAGATTGTTGTTTCTTTTTGGTAATTTCAAATGCATATGATGTTTTGATAATCTAGATGACTCAAATGAAAGTGTGCAAGGACTGAAACTAAATGGCAATGCAATGCAATGGATTTTAATGACGTTCCAAAGCAACTATATGACTAAAATGTGCACCTACAACCAAGGGACATTAATGCAAACACTTGGCAAACAACTCAAATGACTGAAATATTTATGTAATAATGCAACTACAACAATAAGCATTATATCGAACACTTATCATGCAATTCTACAATGTAAATGATAAGCTACAACAATTTGTCATTATGTCAAACAATTTGTAGCCAAACTCCTTATTACTCCAAAATGATATTTCAATGGAATGAAATAGATACAATATGAGAATGATATGCAATCAACCCTCTTCTTCTAGCATTGACATAACTGAAACAACATTACAACTTCAATACTTTATGATATAATATAACTAATTACAATTAGAATAATCTGATATAAGATGCAATGACTTCTCTAATTTTCCACGACGATATGCAGCTACAGCCACTCTAATGGCAGTGACTAATACAATATCAAAATGCAATAGAATAATGAAGCTACAGCTACAACCACTTTAACATCAGCGCCTAACTTAATGCAATGAAGTGCAATCAAGAACCTGGTATGCAATGTGAGATGGCAGCGAACTGATTGATCTTCTTGTAAGCTCAAAGAACCCCTTCTCAAAGCTGAGTAATATCTTCAAATGCAACCTGATATCCATGACCTTCCCTTAGAAAATTTATTGTTGATCAATGCCTTTTTCCCACAGCTGTGAACTCCTCCAAATTGCCACGACTTAGCATATATTTTATCTATGAAGACTTATTTCCTTTATAGCTACGACTTTCCTCTAAAGCCATGATTTTGTTGGGTGATAGCATAACAATAAATTGCTGCAACAAATGTCTATAAACCCTTGCCTTAAAGCCACGATTTCTTTAAATAATTATTGATTTGCTGGAGGATGCAAAAATTGTCCTTTCTAAAGGACTGAAAATATCTCCACAACTGAAAATGTTCTTCAATATTGCTCAACACAATGAAGCCAACAACTAAAAATTAATCTTCAATGATTGCACAAATCAAATTCTCCAAATTTGGCCAAAGGTCACTAAATTTTTCCAAATAAGAAGTCTGAAGTAACTTCTCCAAGATTCCAAACTAGGGTTGATATTTCACAATCAAAATTGGAAGTAACCAGCTATGTTTGGTCTCTCACAAACGAAGACTGGAAATCAACAAACTAAGCATTCATTCAGCAATGTAGTAAAAGGGTGTATTCAACTCAAGATGCTCAAATGAATAGCCCAAACTTCTTTTTATACTTTTCATACCTCATCACCAAAAAGCTTCTAGAATAAAATATTATTTTATTTCATTGAGTGACTTTTTGATATTATTTTATTTTTAGTCACTTTATTATTAAATTAATTAAATATAAAGTTACCTTATGATTTTGTATTTTTAGGATAACTTTATAAATAATTAATTTAATATTCAATTTAATTAAAATAATTAATTAGTCATCCTAAAAAATTACAATATTTGGACAACTTAATTGATTAAATTAATTAAATTAATCTGCCTTCAAATCAGGGACATGATAGTGCTCCCTTCCCAAAGATTGTTTGTCCTCAAGCAATCCGCATTACTAAACTATCCAACTGCCACAATACCTGAAGCCCGAAATGGAGAATCATTTGCACTTGTCCACCAACCACCCAAATCCCAAGTGACCCTGCAACATGTGCAATCCCATAATATCTGTGTGTAACTGGAACCCAAGAAGTTGTACAACTTTGTCAACAAATAAAACCATCCAACCAACAATGGAAATCCTGGATCCCAACTTTGTGAATCAACTCCATCTAAAATCTGTTGCGCAACTTTGATACCTCCCTCTAAAATCCCATATGACCAAATCTCGAAACCCTGCTTCTGAAAGCAACCAACTGGGAAGGGCGAAGCAAGAGACTGGGACTCATCACCCAAAATTGGAAATGTATCACACCAGAGTGAACTTGAACACCACATATTCAACCCACCTCCTTGTGTCATCAATGTCATCATCAAATCTTGTACATGTGGGCTAAAAACAAACTGATGAGCACACCTCAAGATACAATCGAAATGAAACTCCCCTGAAGGTGCCAAAGGACAACCAACATAGTCAAGTGTACTCCATCCATCATAAGAAGAAGACTCACTACTCAATGCTGGAAAAGCAATATCATCACCATCATGAATACCATCTACTCCTCAAAGAAAAATTGGAACATTATTAACACCCAATGTGCAAATCCTAGAAGGAATCATCTCCTTAACAAGGTTAAAAAGGTGGTCACAATCTAAAAGAAGGTTCAAATAATTTGATTTCATTGTCTCCATACCTTCTTTGACAACCTGCAAATCATCAAGGGAAGACTCTGTTCCAATCCCCTTTTGTCTTCTCTCAAACTGAACTGCCCAGAGATGATCCTCGATTCTTTTGTGCATCCTATCATAATAAGATAGGGTTGCAATAATCTCATCCTCCTTCACCTTCAACTGAGTCTCCAATCTACTAACAACTTCAACCTCATATGAAGAAGTCTCAACCTGTTCTTATTTCTTCTTGCTTGGAATCAAGCACATCTTGTCATCCTCATTAGAACAATATGTATTTTCAAATTCAAGGAGTCTTTTAATGTCATCAATCCTTTTTTTCCTTGCTATGTTAAGGAGATTGACCTTTGCTTTGACTTCTTGAAGATGTTTTCTTGCATTGGCAGCCACCAACTTAGCCTCTTTGGCTTTCCTCATCCATTCTTCATTCATTTTTTCAGACCTCTTTACTTCTCTCATTCCAAAATATACAAAATCAGTCCTCTAATTTTCATGTTTATCAATTGGTGTAGGGTTGCCATGAATCATATCATTGATTTTCTTATGATCAAAAGCTCCAACCTCATGAGAATGATGGATCTTAATATTTTTCTCCTCAAACAAGTTAGTAATCATATCATGCCATTGTAGAGTGTCACCTTCATCATGTGTATTCAAAACACTAGTGGCTGCTCCACTAAGTGAAGGATCAATTTTCACATCAATTTTCACATCCACTTCTATATCTTGGGCCTTCAACGAAAATTCATATGTAACATTCATCAAACCACAGTTTGAATCTTTGCCATGGTAGGATGAAGCATTGCTAGACTCACCTAAGGAATCATCACAAGAAACCTTAACTTCATGTAGCTGCTCCAAAGTAATTTGTTTGTCTTCAACCATTATTTGCTCTTCTTTACTCTTGAAGTCATCATGAAGTGTTTTGTGCTCATCATCTCCCTCTATGTAAGTCTGATTTTCCCTCTCATTAGCTGCTGAAAATTCATCATAGAGGTTTCTAGATATATCACATGTAGTTACCTCATGTTTCTCCTTTTTGTCATGTGAAGAAGACCTTTTAAAAATGGATGTCACAGACTTCGTGAACCTTGGTTGTGAAGCCAATTTATCCATCCTTTCCCAACTCTTCCTTAACTCTTCCATCATAGCATTCAACTGTTTAATATCTTCTTTTGAAAACATGATGTCCAACTAAAATTTTATGTTTTGCAATTAAGTAGCTGAAACCAACACAACTCTACCCTAGTAGGTTGACAGGAACAATGGCTCTAATACCACTGCAATGTCCCTTACTAGATATGACCTTAATCTTGCTGATTGGAACCTTGGGACTTTTTGTCAAACACTTGCCAAGCAAAATTTGTACTTGCAAATTATTGTTTCTTTTTGGTAATTTCAAATGCATATGATGTTTTGATAATCTAGATGACTCAAATGAAAGTGTGCAAGGACTGAAACTAAATGGCAATGCAATGCAATGGATTTTAATGACGTTCCAAAGCAACTATATGACTAAAATGTGCACCTACAACCAAGGGACATTAATGCAAACACTTGGTAAGCAACTCAAATGACTGAAATCTTTATGTAATAATGCAACTACAACAATAAGCATTATATCAAACACTTATCATGCAATCCTACAATGTAAATGATACGCTACAACAATTTGTCATTATGTCAAACAGTTTGCAGCCAAACTCCTTATTACTCCAAAATGATATTTCAATGGAATGAATAGATACAATTTAAGAATGATATGCAATCAACCCTCTTCTTCTAGCATTGACATAACTGAAACAACATTACAACTTCAATACTTTATGATGTAATATAACCGATTACAATTAGAATGCAAATGCCAAGACTCTTGGCTTACAAAAATATGGTAAATCTGATATAAGATGCAATGAATTCTCTAATTTTCCACTACGATATGCAGCTACAGCCACTCTAATGGCAGTGAATAATACAATATCAAAATGCAATAGAATGATGAAGCTATAGCTACAACCACTTTAACATCAACGCCTAACTTAATGCAATGAAGTGCAATCAAGAACCTGGTATGCAATGTGAGATGGCAACTAACTGATTGATCTTCTTGTAAGCTCAAAGAACCCCTTCTCAAAGCTGAGTAATATCTTCAAATGCAACCTGATATCCACGACCTTCCCTTAGAAAATTTATTGTTGATCAATGCCTTTTTCCCATAGCTGTGAACTCCTCCAAATTGCCATGGCTTAGCATATATTTTATATATGCAGACTTATTTCCTTTATAGCTGTGACTTTCCTCTAAAGCCACGATTTTGTTGGGTGATAGCATAACAATAAATCATTGCAACAAATGTCTATAAACCCTTTCCTTAAAGCCACAATTTTTTTAAACAATTATTGATTTGTCGGAGGATGCAAAAATCATCCTTTCTAAAGGACTGAAAATATCTCCACAACTGAAAATTAAGCTTCAATGATTGCACAAATCGAATTCTCTAAATTTGGCCAAAGGCCACTAAATTTTCCCAAATGAGAAGTCTGAAGTAACCCCTCCAAGATTCCAAACTAGGGTTGATATTTCACAACCGAAATTGGAAGTAACTAGCTAGGTTTGGTCTCTCACAAACGAAGATTGGAAATCAACAAGTTAAGCATTCAACTTCAGCAATGTAGTAAAAGGGTGTATTCAACTCAAGATGCTCAAATGCATAGCCCAAGCTTCTTTTTATATTTTTCATACCTCATCACCAAGAAGCTTCTAGAATAAAATATTATTTTATTTCATTAAGTGACTTTTTGATATTATTCTATTTTTAGTCACTTTATTATTAAATTAATTAAATATAAAGTTACCTTATGATATTGTATTTTTAAGATAACTTTATAAATAATTAATTTAATATTTAATTTAATATTTAATTTAATTAAAATAATTAATTAGTCATCTTCATGAATTACAATATTTGGACAACTTAATTAATAAAATTAATCTACCCCCAAATCGGGGACATGACACTTAGTGAACATGCATCAAGACTATTTTTGCAATAGAGGTGGCTCTGAGATCAAAACTTTAGTTGGTAGCTTTTTAAAGATGGGCATGACAATAGAGTGATTGGTAATGCATACATCTATGGCCTACAGAAATGGTATGTAGCATATTTTCCTAAGAAAGATATATAAGTGCATTAACAACACTTTCTTAACCTTTGGGATCCTTTGAAGAAAGCAGGAGCGTATGGTATTGATCCATTTGTAGGTGATTTTTCATAATAGGAACCTCATCTTCTTGTTGCTCACTATGTGACTGATTAGATTTTAGGTACATAAAATTGATATAAAGGTCTTAAAAGTTTGGTATAGTATAATTTAAATTTAAATACTTTAGTTCGTGTCAAAGAATTTAGCAACTGAACATTTTAATTTTTAGAGCAGCTCTACATAAACCTAAAGGCATCCTTGTTGGCCTTTTACATTCAGCTGCAACATTTAGAAATCTGTGAATTCAAGGAAGAATAAGTGAGTTCCCCAAAATCATGGCTTTGCAAGAATCATATAAAGGGACAACAAAAAAATCATTTTCTATAAAACAAGTTAGATTCGTGACTGATTAGATTTTAGGTACATAAAATTGACATAGAGGTCTTAAAAGTTTGGTATAGTATAATTTAAATTTAAATATTCTAGTTTGTGTCAAAGAATTTAGCAACTATGTAGTTTAATATTTAGAGAAGCTCTACATAAACCGAAAGGCATCTTGTTGGCCTTCTACATTCAGCTGCAACATTTAGAAATTTGTGAATCCAAGGAAGAATAAGTGAGTTCCCCAAAATCATGGCTTTTCAAGAATCATATAAAGGGACAACAAAAAAAAATCATTTTCTGTAAAACAAGTTAGATTTGTTGTGTATGCTTTTAACTTTTACATTTAGCATGTATGTATGCTAGAACAATTGGAAGTTCAATGTGTGACAAAAAATTGCTTTTGACTATGCCTTGATGAATGTCCATTGTTTGTGTCCTCTAAAGTTGCAATTTATGCTTTGATGAATGTCCATTGGCCATACCCTCCTCCAAAGTTGCAATTTTTCTATAGACTAGAATAACGATGTAAAAGGCTATTGTAATTGGCTCAACACTTGTCATTTGCATTTTCCAGGGAATGGAGATTGGCACAAAAATTGTCATTTGCATTTGCTAGGGAGTTTTCAAAGGCTTTTTTCCAAACCCATTTTGTGCATATCCTATGATCATTGCATTTCATGAGAGCAAACCCATTTGACATACTATTTCTTGCTTGTTAGTTATCACTGCAAACTATTCTGAGAGCATTTGGAAAGGGCTCTAGTCTCTACCTATAAGTGAGAATTAATGTTTCATCTTGACGAATTGGAAATAATGTTGCATTGGAAACTCTTCTGAAGAAAAATATTATGTGTTTCTTCTATGTTTTGTAACTCTTATACAAATGCAATTGTCAAGTGTAAAGCCAATCTCCAAAGACTTTGCAAGAATCTTCAAAGTGTAGCTTTGGAGGAGGGCATGGACATCCATCGGAGCATAATCCAAAGTAGATTTTTGCCACATATTGTGTTTCCAAATGTCCTACCGGATATCTATACAAAATGTAAATGCATATAAAACACACATGAATTGCTCCATAAGATGCCTCAAATAAATGTACCCACGTCTACTACAATAATGGTAGCATATGTACTAGTCTTAGGGCATATAGAGAAAATAAAATCCTAACAAAATGATGGGCCATGCGAACTAGTCAAAATCCTTATCATACAATACATTGCCTTGTAAATATCGAAATCTTTAAGGATTGAATTGCTATTTGAAATATGAAACAGAGTTCAAAGTGTTATATAGACAAACCTTCTCTTCACTATCTTCATTTGTAGAAATTACGCATTGATAGCATGTCATGTCATGTCCCCGAATTGGAGGTTTATTAAATTAATTATTTATTAAGTTATTCCAATAAAATATAATATCAAAAGCAATGACTTACTATTTAATTAATTTAATAATAAAGTGAATTAAGTGACTTAAAAAATAAAATAATAAAATTCACTGGAGGAATAAATAATATTCTTTTAGAAGATTCTTGAAAAGACATTAAGAAATCTATTTAAGAATTTGTTGGCTAAGCATTTGGGCACACTTGATTTGGATTTTATATCTCATTACCATATTGGTAAGAAGCCGAAGCTAAATGCTTAGCTTTCTCAAGGGTTTGAAGACTCTAGCGTGCGAGGTTCAGTTGTGAAAGATCAACCCTAGCTGGAACAGTTGAGAAATCCATCCAAGGTCTCTGCAGGTGCTTAATTGGAGAGATTTTCATAGGTGCAATAGTTGATGTATTATTTCCCTAGCTGAGTAATTGTGATATCTGGTTTATTATCACATATTCATTGTAGTAACTGGTTTATTGTTGCAATCAGTTAAAGGAATTGGAGAAGTACAACAACTGATGTATTGTTGTAGCTTCTTCTATGTCTAGGTTAATTATTCCCAAAATTTAGTGGCCCTTGGCCAAATTTTGGAGCATTCGATTTGAGGAGATCATTTTCAAGGAAAATCAATTTCATCTAGAGGAGTTTGATTTTATATTGATTTGCAAATCATTTTTCATTTTCTGTAGCATACCAAATCCCATTATATTTTCAAAGGATTAGATTATTGAGGAAATAATTGTTATTGAATGTTAATCCCTTTTGGAGTCAACCTGCCTGTTGATGGGTGTTTTATGACCGCACCAAGATAGAATAAAGTTTCCAATGGTCAGTCTATCCTCCCTTGATCAAAGTCTCCAGCATGCTAAGATTGCAAGAAAGATCATGTGTTCAACTCCAAGGTTCCTTTTATGCAATGGATAGTCTCAATTGGCTTGATGTGATTTGTTGGTATCTCAAGGGGGACTTACGTAATTGTTCAATAGCAAAGAAAGGGATTTTCAAAATTCAAAAGATTTATCATTGAAGAGTGGGTTTCCTATACTAACAAGAAAGTATTGAATGTAAATGGTTGCAAGGATAAGAAGTGCTAACATCTACTCTAAGTGTGGGACGTGGAGATCAAATTTCACAAACTTCAACTAGGCTTTGCTTTGCCTCACTTTGGATAGCTTCCAAAAAACTGGTGCAATCTTCAAAGGATTAACTAGAGATATTCAAATCACAATTCAACATGAAGACACCATCACGACAACTCATATCAGCATGCAAATCATAATTGAAGTTAAGTTCACAATGTTTTAGTTGACCACATAAGGTGAACCCACCGCCAGTGATCCCACTAGTGGTATGGATAAGCGAAGTTTGTTCAAATTAAACACCACATTCCACAACTACCATCTACTTGCATGAATAAAAATCTATTTTACTCTAAGCTCTACTTTAAGATTCTACGTGAATTGGAAGGACGAAGAAATCTTGCTAGCTACCCACAACAAAAGATAAAACCACAAGCAATGATAGTTCTTTTTATTATGGAAGTGTTCACAACAACTTCTTACAAAACATTCAATAGGAAAACTTTCCTTCCTCTCCAATCTATGCTAAGCTATCAATCTATGCTATTTGTCTCTCTATGCTCTATCTCCTGATCTCTAGTCTCTGATCTAATAATGTACAAATGAGGGGGGTTCCCCTTTTATAGTTGGCCCATTCCAATGGATCGCTCAAATTGAATTACAATGAAGGGCTCAGATCAAGCCACATAAGCCCTAAACAAGATTCCTCCCTAAAAACTGCCACAAAGAGGAGTGGGGTAATAAATGAGAAAAAGACTCCCCACTTTCTCTTGAAGTCATAATGAGCAATTAATTTCCACTATCATCTTCTAGAAGGTCATCATCCAACAAGGCGTTTCCATTCTCCTTCTCTTTGACCGTGAATTCGATGAACCTAGCCAACACCACCTCAACCTCCTAAACTGAAATAGGTGGAAAATGGTTGAGCTAAAATTCAAGCACCGTTACTGTCTGCCCATGCTGATTAAAATATTTTCTCCAAGCAACCAAGACCTCCTAGGTACTCTGAATAATGCTGGAGAAGGTCGAAACATTTTCAAAATCATCCTGAATAAATGACTTTCCCTCTGAAAAGAAAGGCCCCAATCTGTTCTTTAGGCCATCCACAACCATCTCCTTTGAAGTCAGTCTTCTAGCAAATATAGACTCAAGTGTATTTAGGACTCCTATAATATTCCCCATGGCCTTTCTAACTCTAGCTAAATCTGCCTGTGTTGCATCGAAGAAACCTTGACCCATGACCACTGAAGAATACCAACTGGTGAAGTCAAAATTGTCACCTTCATGTATCACACCTCCCTCCACCAGAGTCTACAAGGGCATGTGCATCAAAGCCTCCAAACGAAGAACAAACTTAGTTTGATAAATATGGGCCTCACTCTAGGCATGATCAATGGTGTCCATGCATGCCAGAATGTTAGAGATTTGCTGGAAATACTGAGTGAGATCCTCCATGAACTTTTTAGTCTCAATGCGAACATTTCCAACCCACTTATTTGCCTCTTGAGACATCTTCCTCAAATCCTCCAGGCCGCTGACTAATTCTCTTTGGAGTTCTGCTAGAAGTTCAACTGACGGATTCTCCTACCCACACAGACGTGCTAAGTGTTGCACATAACCAATCAACATCCTATGCTACTTCAACTTTTTGTATTTTCCCTCTGTATGGAGCAATCTGTCTTTCAAAGCCTAATAGGAGTTGTCACATTCTTCAATTATCTAAGCTCTAGTGGGATGGCCTAGCTCAACAGTAGTAATCACATAATTTTTTGGCATCTCCTCATCTCAATCGTACTCTTCTCCAGGAACAGCCACACGAAGCGTGCGAGAATTAGACTTACCTGTTGTTATCTTTGAATATTTTTTGGCTCTTTTCTTTTTGGGTAACTGACTAATTATACTCAAGAATTCCTCCATCTTGATCATCAGGTCAGTGTCATCCTCAGGATCTTTTCTCATCCTCTCTATGAGCCAATCTGGTACTGCTTGTTGTGGATTACAAACAATGAAGGGCTACTCCTCTATCGCTTCCTCCTCACGTATCTCCTCCATAGTAGCATTTTGTTGAGGCTCATCAACCTCCATCTGATGGGTATTTTCTTCCAAACCTCGGGCCTCTTGCCTTGTAGTATTCTCATCCTCTAATGCTGCTTAAATCATATGCTGGAAGCGAGTGTTTGTGGTCATCTCCTCTTCTTCCTCTTGTTGACTCTCTCTCCTAGGAGTATTGACACTTAGGCTATCTGGCTCCCTATGTGGTGGCTAGCTTACTTCCTAAAATTATTGATCTTCGTCTATTATGTTTCTCCGATTTTCAAATAAAGACACCTCCTGCACACTCGAAGAACGAGTTTTCGATCGTATAGGTGATTTTGCTTCCACCCTCTAAGACGTTGGCTAAACTTGTACTTCCCTTTGTGGCTCAAAAGCTTGGGAAACCTTCTTTCTTTTCCTCATTGATGGCTACCTCTAGTTACCCATGAGATTGTAAGTGAGAGCGATTGATTTACTCTTGAGCCTATTCACATGCCTCTCCACCCAGCTCCTCGTAAATGTCAAAACTCGAATGCATAGTGTGTCTACATCTGTTATCTTCGGCTCTGACCAATCAAGTGGTGGGACCGGTGTGTTTCTCACTAAATCATAATCTCATTGTATTACATTCATGTCTGCATTCACTTGATCTAGAACTGGAACAATCTCACACTCTCTGATCATCTTCAGAGGTAGCCTGGTAAACATTCTCCTCCTTATCTCAGCATCATCTTCCTCATTAGCCCAGAAGTCTTCAATATGAGCCCTATTCCTATACTCCACATTTTGTACCATTATGAAGTTATTGTAAGGATCAAAATCCTGCCTACTGATGTGGTATGTGAGGTGAAAGAACTACAACTCATCCTCAGCTTCTCTAGCTGCTTGTAATGAGGGACAACCTTTGTTTGAATTTCCCATGGTAATCGGGAAGTCTAGTTCTCCTTTCTTCTTCTTCTTCTGGATTTTTTCATAGGCAATGAGCTGCCTAGACACTTCTAACATTACCATTCTGTCAGTGGGGTACCTCGGTAATCTATATGGATACGATGCAAACCCCTACAGCCTAATACAAGTGAACTTTGGAAATTAGATAAACCAATATCCGAACTCTTTGATCACTTCCTAGGCCTCTTTTGAAATTCTTTGTTGAGTTCTCTACTAAAGAGTCCTTGTTATATGCATTGTGAAGTCATCATTCACTCTTTTGTAATTGGTTGTGCTAGTCAAGTGCAACTGCGGGCAAGCCTCATAGATTTTAAACTGCTCGAGACCACATCGAATTGACTCCTTGTAAGTTACTCCTCTATACTTGGTCATCCAAGCCAACATATATATAACATATTAACTCATGTCGAATGTCGAATGTCTTTGTTCTTCTCAAGTGTCTGAGCTACTCATCTAAATTGTCACTTATCATCCTTGCCCAATCAACACACTCCTTCCCCTCCATTACAACTCCAATGTAATAAAACATCCATGGTTCAAAGATATATGCTTGAGAGCTTATGTTTACTCGGTTGAGCATCATTATCAAGTCGTAGTATTCTTGCTTCACATCATCTGATATAATTTTCTTACGCAGCATGGTGCGAGGAGGCTTGGGCTTTTGCATCCAAATTGAATTAATCATCCCAACATATCTCTCAAAGGAGGAGGCGTACATCTTTTCAGCTCTTTCCTTTGTTTTGTACACCATCCTATCAGAAGTGGGAAGTCCAAACACCTCTCCAATTGCATCAGGAGTGAGATTGGAAAATAACTTGCCATCAAGAGAAACAATCATTCTTTGCTCCAGCCTATAACAATTGGCACACTCCATGACTAGTTTTGGACACTGAATGGCTGATGGAAAACCAGCAACTCCATAAATTCCACTTTTCATAATATGGTGTGCAGTGACTGATGGAGGGTGGCCTCCTAGCCCACACATTCATCCTCTGAGTGCTCCCAGGTTAAATGATTCGAGGTTGGTGTCAATCAACCCTCTCAGCTTTGAAGTAAACTT
>VDFB02387410.1:0-129790 GCA_007258455.2 Sequoia sempervirens
CTTCAAAAACCCTTTTGGAATCAAATAGTCCTTGGAACAAGCTATCCAACAAATATAAATTTTATATTTTTTGATTTTATTATGTATTTTTTTTAGTTTTATTAAACATAGGTTCTTCAACGAAAATGAAGGTCTTTGTTTTGCACATGTGGAAAAATAGTGATTATCGAATTTTTTTGAAAAATATGGAAGAGTGCACCGGATATTGAAGTCCTTGATCTAACCAAAAAAAAATTGAATTTAGATATATACAAAAAAGGATTCATTACTCTGCGGTCAGCGCTATGTCTGGTGTAATTGGTTTGACTTGAGAAACTTGATTAAAGAAAAATATTCAATAAAACTATCTAACCAAGTGGAAGCACTAGATATTGGAGTTAAAAATCTAAATTCAAAAGAATTAGAATTTTATCCTTCGTGGAAAAAAAGTTATGCATTATACAATGTGTGCCACTTTTTAAAAATGTTTTTTGAAAAAAACCATTTTTCGTGGGAGATGGAAAAAGAAGTGCAATCTGATTCCAAAAATTTTGAAAAAAATATTTTTAGAATCTACAGACAAAATGTGACGAGACTCTAGTTTGCATCATCTTCAAATTCCTCATGTTTTAGCCGCTATAGGTCCCCGAATGTGAAGATTTAGTTAAAAATAATAATTTCAGTGTCCAGTTTGGCCAAAAATTGTAAACCACTATTGTGGGATCACCCTTTACATCTATACATGCTAACTAACTTAGAATTAAATTAAAAGCATTCAAATGATTTGCAATAGAATCACCATCTTTCATCTTTAAAGAATACAACTATCTTTTCAGATACAACTTATTAGTAAGACTTTTAGTTTGATATATATCACCTATTCTCTTCCATAGCTTATATGCAGTAGTTTCTTTTGAAACATTCAAGAGAATAGCATTAGTAAGAATAATCTTATGGTCCCTCTTTCCTTCCTATCAATCTTAGCCCAATCCTCATCTGACATCGTTGTAGGTGACTTTTCCCCATAACCAACAACTAACCATTGATCTCTCTCTTCAAGGAGATCCTCCATTTTTAGTTTCCACATCTCATAATTAGACCCATTGAATCTTTCAATATCTAAATGAGAATTAAAACTCATTGTAGCAAACTTATTTTCAAAATCAGCAATAACACAATAGTAAAGCTCCCACTACAACCAAAAAAACCTTCAAACTTTTAAGAGAAAGATGTCCCAAACTCTACCCCAATTGTTAGCTCTGATACAAAATGTTGAAAATGGAGGTAATTATGTAGCTTAATACTTTGTAAAACTATTATATTGCAGATCTAATTAAGTGTTATTTGTTACAATTTCTTTGTGGATGATTATTTGTTTAGATTCATTTTACCATTTGTAGAAGTAGACAGAAGATTGTAGAAGAATAAGACCAAAAGATAGAAGTGACACAACATATACTTAATTGGATCTATAGTATAATAGTTTTACAAAGTATTAAGCTACATAATTACCTCCATTTTCAACAATTTGACATAGTTATTAGTATATTGTTGGATTTGTATGTTGCATTGTTGCATGTATGAGTTATGCAGTGTTGTAGGTTGTCTATGCTTACATGTTGCATTTATTACTTGGATGTGGGTTGTCTATGCCCATAGATATTTTAGTGTTGTTGAAGATTCAGATTTGTGGCTTGGTTTAGTCGCTTGTTTTTTTGGTTTGGTTGTCATGTTGAGGAGGAGATATGGTATTACCAAGTACAATCATGATGTGGGACCTATGTTGTTGACTATGTGATTTAGACATGTGTGACACGGTTGGATTGTGTTGCTGGTACATTTGGTGGTGATCGTGGTGTCATGGATGTTCCTTGTGCCTTAGGGACTCTATCATGACAAATTTTTCCCATATTGTGGAATTACGTTGGACCCCCATACTTCCCCTAAATGTCTAGTTCTAATGTCTTCTTTTGCATGATTTTTTTAAAGTTCCTACAATTATTTTCTACTCACTCCTTCCTACCTTGTGGATTTCATTGGAGTTTCTAATATTTGGACCTCCCTTGTTTCATCATGTTCCCATATTTGGTTCCACATCAAAATCCCACATCCCTTTCTTGATATCCCAAAATCTATAATTTTTTTGCATTTACTTCAAGTCACTTTTGTCACTTGCCTAAACTCCCCAAAATTCCATTAATTCCCAAATTTGACCTCTAGTCTAGCTTTTCCTACCTAGAAAATATTTTTTTAATCTTGAGGGTGTGGATTCCAATACAAATCTTATCAATGGAGGATGAGGGTGGTCATTCCTCTAATAATAAGGTAGCTAATTTTTATCTCCCAAGAATCTCCATGCCAAATCTTGATCATCCATCTCATAGATTTTGTAGATTTAACCTTGCATTACACTCCAAAATGATAATGTTCATTTCTCCATTAGATTTCTACAAGAAAGATGTAATATTGTTGTTTGCCTTCAAGCATAACCTAAGATACTAAATTAAAGAGTTTGAGATTAATGTGATCAATAAAAAGGTGACTGGACCACACATTTCTTGATACTAGGTCATGTGATGGTGAACTAAGTAGGCATAGGTGACTTGTGCAATTGTAAGTAATCATGTATGTTTTCTAAAAGGTTGTGTGAAGCTATTGTTGAGATATATTCATAATCTTTCATTTATAAAAATGGATAAAATATGTTGGGAATTATTAGATAGGTACCTACTAATTTTGAATATGTTGGACATTATTTTGATTATGATTTAGTTAATAAATATTTTGGGCAATTTGGGCTTCAATAATTTGATTTTTAACTATTAGTTGATGTCACCTTTGTCTAATTTGGTTAAGTATATTCTTGATCAACTTATCTTTCCCTAAATTTATTTTCTAATTGTATAGCTACATTAGCATCATGGAATTTAGGATCTTGATCTTGATCAGTTCTATGTGGGGATGTCAAGAATTGTAAGGCAGACTTACCCTTGTAATTCTCACATGTAGAGGGTTGTGTAAGTTTACATCACTTGATCGTGCCGCTAGCGCGACACACCCTCTGATACCATGGGGATGGTGGGGAGACTAGACCTCGTGACCTCTTACCTACAATAGGATGCTTTATCCAATCGAGCTAGGATCACCACCCCTTGATGAGTGCTATATTAATTTCATTCTCAACTTTAAATTTTTTTATGTTGCACTAATTTTATTCTCAATTTTCAATTTCTTTAAAATATTGAACAATTTATTTTAAATTTCGTTGTCAATTTATGACCTTAGAATTAAAATATTATTTTTAAGAATATTTCTTTTATTTAGCCATTTACATGTTATTGTGTCAGTAATGATAAAATAATATAGACCATGTGGAGAGATATTGAGCATAAGGTGTTTCATCTCTCTCTAGTCTACTTAAATATCATATTCTTCGACAGTCAAAAAGTTAATAGTAATTTTGCACTTCATTCCTACCAAAAATGACAATCAAGAAAGTCTATTTCTTTACTAAATATTGAATGAATTAGTGTTCACTAAAGGAACTCAAATTATTGAACAATGCAAAGGTGTAGATTCATTCCCAAGAGATTAGAGTGTATGTACATCATATGTACAAGAGTTATTTGAGCCGAAATGCAGAGTAGAGGTTATTTTAGAATATCAAAATAGAATAGTTATATTTTTCTTATGGGGAGTCCCATTTGAAGTTGAATTTTACAAATGGAATTGGTTAAACTAGGAAAATCAGGGATGGGAGATTGAAACCTGAAGAGGTCTAGGAAAAAGGTATGTGCCATGCATGTTTAAGTCAAAAGAATGTGCCCAAACTATTTTTCAATATATTATTTGGGTCATTTGAGGGAAAAAAAATATTTGCAAGCCTGTACCTTCAATTTTAATCCTGAGGGTATGTCTCACTCGCATTATCCCATGTGGTTCAAGCTTTCGTTTCTCAATTTGGTTTTTAGACCATTTCTAAAGGATATTGTTGCTCAGTTGGGAAGAGTAACCTAGCACAAACACAATTCTGAAAAATTTTCAAGCTTAAGAGTTCATCCTAGGGCTTGTGTGGAAGTAGATCTAAACAAACGATTGCCAGAAAACATTAAACTTATCAGACCAAGCTTCAAAATAGAAAAACCTCTAGTCTATTTGAACAAGCCAAATGCATTTTTTATTATACAAAAGAAGGTCACTTGATCCCCGATTGTCCTTTCATGAGAAATAAGTTAACTCAATCTCCAATTTTGTACCATCCAATAGCCACCTATCCTCTACAAGTCATGCTTTGTTCCCTTCCAAAGATCACCCCTCTTCTTCCCCCTCACCTACCATCATGAATTCACCTATTTCTTCTTCTACCCCTAACAATCTTTATGAAGCCCGTGAGGAATTTTCCCCCTCTTTTAAGGATGTTGTCATGACAGATGGTTAGACATTAGTTAGAAAAAGGAAAGAGCCACCTATCTCATCCACTCTTGTTTCTTCCCCCTCTTCTCCAAACACTCAAGGTTCTTCTTCCCCTCCCTATCATGCTCTTCTCCTCAACCATGTTTCCAAGAATCTTCTCCCCTTTCCTCTTTCTCCTGCCATCGATTTAGATCTCCTTCTTCCATCTCTAAAGAACGCGAGGCCAAGGATTCTAAATTGACTCTTGATAATAGCTTCAACATTCTACCCCTAGTCGATGACCCTTCTCTTTCTCATCATGAATTATAGAATCCTCTCTTGGAATGTACAAGGGATTTCTCTCCCTCCTCACAAGTATAAAGTGAGGGATATGATCAGGAAATGGAAGTTGGATGTGCTTTTCCTCCAAGAACTTAAAGTCAATAGTATTAAGCTTGAGGCATTGTTATACAATATCCACAGAGATGCTAGTTTTTTGCATACATCCCATCATGATGGAAAAGGTGGGGCTATTATTGGATTTGCTCCATGGGTTGCTAAACACATTATTAGTAAAGGAAAGGACCCCTCTCATAGTTTTGTTTGGGCCCTCACCTTTATTAATAATTAGCTCATTGAGTTTTGTTCAATTTATGCTCCCAATCTTGCTAAAGATCAAATTGAGCTTTAGAATTGGATGTCTAATAACCTTCCTAATGCTGATTGGATTTTAGGAGGTGATTTTAATATGGTTGAACACCCTCATGATCATAGTTTGTTTAGAAAATTTAATCTCATCTCTAAGGAGTTTGACAATTTATTTTGTCGAAATTCCTTGGGCATGACAAATCCTATACATGATGAGCTTTCTAGCCAATCAAATAGTTGCTTTACATGGTATAATTACAAAATGAGAAAGGACAAGAAGTTGAGCATGTTGGATATATTTTATATTTTCACTATCTTACCTTTGGTTCAAGATTTGGTGGGATTATATGTTCAAGTGGATTTTTTTGCTACACTTTCTGATCATTATCCCATAATTTACAACATAAGTTTTTCTCAAACTTCAAATATTGACCATTCTCTCCCTTTCAAACTCAATGTTTCACATCTAAAGAATCTTTCTTGTCTAGCTTCTCTTGAGGGGATTTGGAACCCCTTTCCTAAACCAGATGAAGGGGAGGCTTGGATTGACTGGTGGTGTAAGGCCATTACTCAATGCACTAACTTCAAGCGTTCTATTGGCAAAAATACTGGCTAGGCAATGCAAAGGTAAGGAAAAATTCCTTCAAGCCAATTAGGTTCAAGCTAGGAATATACTTAATGGTGATCCTTGTAATATTAGAATTGAAGCCTCTATTGCTACTAAAAAAGATTAATTGCGTAAACTTGATAATTACAAAGGACAAGGGGCCAAAATCAGATCTAGACTACACTAGATAAAAGAAGGAAATAAATGCACTAAATATATTTTTAATTATCTCAACTACAAGCATAAAAAGGAAAGAATTAACACTATAAGGGATGAACTCAATACCCTCCAATCTAATCCTTCTGAGATATGCAATATCTTTAAATTATTTTATGAAATCTTTTCAAAGATGACTAATGACAGGATATTCAAGAAACCCTTGAGGATATGGTTAGAACTTATATTCCTAGCAGAATAGATTTTGATTACAATCAATATTTAGATAATGTTTTATCTTTGGAAGAGTTGGAGAAGGCTCTTTTCTTGATGGCACCTTACAAAATCCCTGATAACGATGGTCTCCCTATGAAATTCTACCAAGCAATGTGGCATCACATTAAGGATGATTTTTATTGCTTATACCTAGAGGCTATTAAAAAAGGATCATTGGGCCCTATTATTAATGGCGGTATAATCAAAATTCTTCCTAAAGGGAAAAAGGAAGACTCCATTTCTATTTGGTGTCCTATCACCCTTCTCAATACTTCTTACAAAATTATAGCAAAATCCTTGGCCATTAGGATCAAACTGATGGTGCAAGGAATTTTTTGAGTTGAACAAACATGTTTTATTGCTGACATATTTATTCTTGTAATCTTAGGTTAGCATGGGAGACTTGTGAATGGGCTCAACAAAATGGTCAAAATGCTATCTTGATTCAACTCAATTTTGATAAATCTTATGACAGGAATCGTTGGAGCTTTATTCTTGAAATGATTGAATGGCTTGGTTTTGGCCCCAAACTTCAAGCTCATGTTCAAATATTGTTTCCAGATGCTAATGCTTAGATTATTATCAATAATGTAATGACATACCCATTTCCTTTACAAAGATCTATCCAACAAGGATGTTCCTTGGCTCCTTACCTCTATGTCCAAGTGGTTGATGCTTTGGGGTATTTACTTCAAAGTGCTCATGATATGAAGTTGGTCATATAAATCTCTATTTTTGATAATGTTGATGTAATTAATTCTCATTATGCTGATGACAACTTGTTATTTTTACAAAATTCTAAAAATAATATCTCCAACATGATGGATATAATGGATATATATTGTATTGTTTTAGGATCTAAACTTGCACATGATAAAACATAATTTTTGATGATTCAATTAGGCCCTATTCCCCAATGTATCCCATGCGAATAGAAACAAATTAAACATAGGGAAATTATGAGATATCTTGGCATACCATTTGGTATTGGGGTGTCTCTTTCAAATGTGTGGAATTGGTACCTTAATAAATTCAAGAATAAACTTTTCAATTGGGGAAATAAATTTCTCTTCTTGGCTGGTAAAATATAGGGTGCCAATAAAATCTTTCTTGCTACACATGTTTATTATTATTCATGTTGGATGCCTTCAAAAAGGGGTATGATGATTTAATCAAAATTATTTTTCAATTTCTTTGGGCTAGATGGGATGAAAATAAAGGGTTTATTCCCACTTCATGGACCCATTGTATTCAAAAAAAATGTAAAGATGGCTTGGGTCTTATAGACCCAAGAACTCAAGGTTTTTGCTTGTCTACCAAGTGGATTATTAGAGTTGTCCATGGAAACAAACTATGGAAGATTCTTGGAAGATTCTTATACAAAACCGTATTAATCTTTCCTCTATCAAGGGCAAATAGCAGCATGTGAGTTGGCTAGACAAAGTTCTTCATGCTCCCTTTTTTTATTTTTATAAAAACCTCTTCTCCCCTCTAAACTATATGGAAAGCTTGGAAACATACTTATCATCTTTTAAAATGGAGATGTAATTCACTTCAACATGGTTTCAACTTCTCTACCTCTTCAATTTGATGGAACAAGCATATTCTCTATCAGGATTAGCCTCTTGCTTTAATCTTTCCAAAGTAGTCTTACTCTTTGTTTAAAAAGAGTCTACAATGTGGGTGACTTGTGGGACTTTGACACTATGAGTTGGTTGTCATGGATTTATGTCAAAACTCAATATAATCTAAGAAATGCATACAAAGGGTTTCTAATTTTTGTTCAGTCTTTGGTTCTACTTGATTTGACTATGAAATTATGCACTCCTATCCATTGTAATTTCTACAAATATTGGTTATGGATGCCCTCTTATCCTTTTCTTTTCTTTCCTTTAAAAAATGCCTACTTGGAGTTGCTTCCAAATTTGCTCTTCAAATCTTGATTGAACCTCAAGTGGAATTGCAGGTTCAATAAAAAAATTTGGACTAAATTATCTGCTCAAATTTGGAAATCAAAGGCTAATATATATGCTCAATTAATTTCTTGGAAGATTTTACATTGCAAACTACCCATTGAGGATAGGCTAAAAGGTATGATGATCTAAGTAGCTAATTGTCCCTTCTGTTAAAGGAACTTAGATAATATAAGGCATATTTTTTGGGGATGCCAATCTATTAAAAAATAATGGTATGCTATTTTTAATGATCCACTGATCTTTGGGCATGTTTTAAATTGGAGAGAAGCACTTCTTAGAGTTGAGTTACATCATAATGTCATAGCAGATGGAGTTAGACATGTCATTTTATCATATATATGGAGAAACGGGTGTAAAGTTGTTTTAAATAATCTAAATGATCACCAAAGAGTTGCACTTCTAGGGATTTACTCTAACATTTTTTATTGTTTGATCTCTTTGTTTTCTTATCTATAGGCTGAGGCTGAGAAGAATCTCAAGATCAAATTTCAAATTCAGTAGATCAAACTCCAAGTTAATCAATTATTCAGTAAAAGGAAGGTCACTACATATCAAGGCCTAAAGTCTTATCTTCAAGACTAATTAAATTGTCTTTCTAGCTTTTATAGTTGTTGGTGGCTGGTTCACGATGTTGTATCTCTCTTGTCTCATGCTTGTACAATTGTACTATTTCCTCTAGTTTGTTGTAGTCTATGCTACTACAACTCTATTGTTTTTTGTCACGACTTCGTTCATGTAGTATGACGCTACTATTATAGCTGAATGCTATTTTTTTGTAGGTTTTTCATGTAGTTTTCACTACATTCTCATTGTAATATGCTTTTATCTCAATATAAAACAGAGTTATTCGAGTCATTTTAGGTAATTTTTACAAAGATATTAATTTTAATTTTAATTTTTTGCTAATTTGTGCGAATGATTATCCTAGTTTCTACAATGAATTATAGATACATTAATGAGAATATTGGATACATTGGCATTCAAACATAAAACCTACCCATGGCTAATGTGATTTTCCACCACTAAGCCACTTAACCTTTCATAATGAAAATTTTAAAATTCAAGTATAGTGCAATTCTAGCACATCCTCTAAAGTACAATCATGTTAAGATTGACTATAACACCAATTTCAAATATCCAAACATGATATAATTTAATTCTAATAAATTTTAGCTATGATACACTATTTTTAGTTCTAATTAGTTTTATATTACTATGCAACAATATTTTTAGTTCTAATTAGTTTTATATTACTTTGCACCAAAAACAATTTGACTAATTCTTAACATATATAATATATAATTAATAAACTATATACAATTGTCTTATTTTTTATGTATTTAAAATTTAACGATAAACAATTTTCTCTTTAAAAAATACTAAAAAAACACACACCATTAAACCTATATATCTAATTGCTAATACTAATGTAACTAAATATATATTGAAATCTCTAACTCAACTACTTGCCATGATCATGGTGCACATCCATTTCTAGCTTGTCATAAAATTTTCCCTTTTATGGGAAAGAAAAGAATAGTGTAAGGTGATTTCATACATTTAATACACTTTCCTTTCTAATACTAGAAAAAAATTTCACCTAATTTTGATGCCAATTACTAATTTTAAGATCCCTCTCCATAGCCCATGTGGGCCATCCTAATTATCCCTTCCTTTGTTTAGCCCATTTTTTGTTTTTTTTCATAGGACCCCATCCACCCTTTATAGACCACTTATGTAGGTTTAACTTTCCAAATTTTCATATATATTTTATTTTTATGAAAGTCAATGCTGATTTTTTTAATAATGTATTGTACATAGTAGAAAAAATTACATAAGAAAGACATTCAATAACATTGAATCATTACAAATCAAAGGTTATAATAATATAATAAGGTTTAGAAATTGAAGTCATGGAAATAATCTTTACTATTAATCATGATAATATAATTACAATATAATAACATTAATGATGGTTGGGAACATATCACGAAATGAAAGTAAACAACGATAATACAAGTCAAGGTGTTATAAAATTATACGAAATTCTAGTTTGTCTTTGAAGATGATTTTCAATTCTATGATTAACGCTACATGAATTGACTTAAAATTTGTTGATTTGAAGATGATTATATTCTAATTGATTTGAAAATGGAGGTCAAAATAATCAAGTTCTAGATGTTACTTTTTTTGCTACATTATCTTTAACCTTTATTAATTTATCTTTTAGAAATATAAATATTTTACTTATGTTTTAAACTAAAACACATTTCTATATTATTATTCAAAAAAATTAACTATATTTTAATTGTTTATTATAATTTAGTTTTATCATTTTTAATTTATTATTTTAAAAATAAAATAAATAATAATAAATCTTAATAAAATAATGTGAAATAATTATTTTTAACATGTAAAAATTATTTTTCAATACATTTATTTTAATAGATTTTAAATTCAACTTAATTTTTAAAAAATATCTTTAAATATATTAAATAAAATTTTAATTACAACTCAAAATATAAATATATTATAATAAGATTCAAATTTAAAATTGTAATTACAACTCAAAATATAAATTTAATTTAATAATTATCAATATATAAATTAGTGTTTTATAACATAAATGTTATATCTATATAATTATTATTATAAATCAATGTTTTAAATATTAATGATAAGATATTTGATTTCCAATCAATAATGCACACCAAAACCACCACAAATAAAATAATATTTTATAACACAAATGTTATTTATATAATAATTATTATAAATCAATGTTTTAATATTAATGATAAGATCTTTAAATTCTACAACTCTATTGTTTTTTGTCACTACTTGGTTCCTGTAGTATGACGCTACTGTTATAGCTGAATGCTATGCTTTTGTAGGTTTTTCATGCAATTTTTCACTGCATTCTCATTGTAATATGCTTTTATCTCAATATAAAAAAGAGTTATTCAAGTCATTTGAGGTATTTTTACAAAGATATTAATTTATTTTTTATTTTTCATAGATATTAATTTATTTTTCATAGATATTTTATTTTTATGAAAGTCAATGTTGATTTTTTTTAATAATGTATTGTATATAATAGAAAAAATTACATAAGAAAGACATTCAATAACGTTGAATCATTACAAATCAAAAGTTATAATAAGGTTTAGAAATTGAAGTAATGGAAATAATCTTTACAATTAATCATGATAATATAATTACAATATAATAACATTAATGATGGTTGGGAACATATCACGAAATCAAAGGAAACAACAACAATATAAGTCAAGGTTTTATAAAATTATACAAAATTATAGATTGTCTTTGAAGATGATTTTCAATTCTATGATTAACATTACATTAATTGGTCAACTTAAAATTTGTTGATTTGAAGATGAATATATTCTAATTGATTTGAAAATGGAGACCAAAATAATCAAGCTCTAGATGTTACTTTTTTTGCTACATTATCTTTAACCTTTATTAATTTATCTTTTAGAAATATAAATCTTTTACTTATGTTTTAAACTAAAACACATTTCTATATTATTATTCAAAAAAAAAAACTATATTTTAATTGTTTATTATAATTTAGTTTTATTATTTTAATAATAAAATAAATAATAATAAATCTTAATAAAATAATGTGAAATAATTATTTTTAACATGTAAAAATGATTTTTTCAATACATTTATTTTAATAGATTTTAAATTCAATTTTTTTTTAATATCTTTAAATATATTAAATAAATTTTTAAGTTAAAATTTTAATTACAACTCAAAATATAAATATATTATAATAAGATTCAAATTTAAAATTGTAATTAAAACTCAAAATATAAATTAAATCTAATAATTATCAATATATAAATTAGTGTTTTAAAACATAAATGTTATATCTATATAATAATTATTATAAATCAATGTTTTAAATATTAATGATTAGATATTTGATTTCCAGTCAATAATGCACACCAAAACCACCACAAATAAAATAATATTTTATAACACAAATGTTATTTATATAATAATTATTATAAATCAATGTTTTAATATTAATGATAAGATCTTTAAATTCTAGTCAGGCGGGGGCCCTAGCTCGGTTGGCTAAGTAATTCCGTTGCGGCTCGGCTGGTCATGAGTTCTAGTCTCCCCCGTCCCGTGGTATCGGAGGGCGTGTTGCGCCAACGCCACCGGTCACGTTAAAAAGTCCCGATTCTTGAAGTAAAAAAATTTAAAATTAAAAAAAAAAAGATCTTTAAATTCTAGTCAATATTGCATTCCAAAACAACCACAAACTTCTTGTGGGAAGCCCACCAATAATTTTATTTTCGAGTGATTACCTTTTTCATGGTCAAACCAATGCCAAATGATAAGGTCTTTAAGTTCTAGTCAATAATGCATTCCAAAATGACCACAAACTCCTAGTGGGAAGCCTACCAATGATTTTCTCTTTAAGTGATTACTTTTCCATGGTCAAACCAATACCATGATAAACATTTGTAATTGTCAAACCCTAATAAAGGGTGGGCTATCTATAACCTGAAGCACCTCAGAAGATTGTTATGTAACAATTTGATACAGACATTTAATGGCATGATCATAAACATTTTGTTTACAATAGATATTTTTTAATGGTCAAATTTTTAATTATATAGAAATAATATAAAATATCTATAATTTATAAAATTTGTTGCTTATATGATAAAAATTAGTGAATTAATTTTTATTGCACAATAGTAAAAAAATAGTTAGATATCACATTTGAAATTTTGAGTTTGGTATTATAGCTAATCTCAATATAAATGTATCTTAGAAGGTGTGTTGGAATTAAAATAATATATTGTAAGTTTTAATTTGAACGTGTCCAATATTCTCATTGATGTACATATGATTCCTTAAAATAATTAAAATCTATGTAAAATGTCTAAAATGGATCAGATATCTCTTTATGTGATAGCCTACATACACTTTAAGCTCTTGGAAACGAATCTAATCATTTACATTATTTAATAATTTGAGCTCCTTTAGTGAATGCTAGCTCAGTCAATATTTAGGAAAGAAATGAATGTCATTAATCACCACTTCTTTTTTAATTTATTAAACAAAGCTGGACTACATAAGAAAGTAGCAGTTCATCAAGGAACTGCACAAAAAAGAGAAGAACAATCATCACTTTTTGGTAGGGATGAGTTGTAAAATTGCTTTCAACATTAAAGAGTGTGATATTTAATTAATCTATATAGAGATGGAACATCTTGTGCACAAAACTTCTCTACATAGTCTACTATGTTTGTATCATTATTGGTACATTAACATGAAAATGGCTAAATAAAAGAAATATTCCAAAAAAAATAGTATTTTAATCCTAAGATCATAAGTTGACAACAAAAATTAAAATAATCACATTCAATATTTTTTGAAAAAGAAGGTAAAAATTTATTAATTAGAAAAGTACATCATAACAACCATCAAAAGAATTAGGAAACATTAGGGGCCTAGAATTCCAACCCAAACAAATCCTAAAGATACTATAACAGAAATTCGAACACATAGAGGCCAAACCACCAACCTCTTTATCTTTGCACATCTACATGAATCAACCTCTACAAATTATTAAAATATTCCTTAGGAAGTTGCTCCCATTCACTAACTTTCCAATCTCTTTGTCCCTATGAAGCCCACTTAAAATGGAGAAGAAATATATAAAAATGCCAGGATTATCCATTCCAACTCTTCCCACCCCAGCCTATTCAAGATTTCCCCTAGATGATCCATTTGTATTAATCTTCAAGAAACCATCCAAAGGAGAAGACCACTTGTCTCGTTGAATTTTCATTTTGGGGTTTCTTCACCTTGATAAAATAGAATCCTTCAGCCCATTCACAGATAAAAATAATCTCTTCATCACCTCCACCTCCCCTAGATTAGTAGGAGTAGCTACCTCACATTTAGCCTGAATAGTTTTCTGAATCATACCCATAACCCTCTGCCAGATTTGATGAATAGCCAAAGCACGATCTTGGAAAATCCTTCTATTCCTTTCCAAGCAAGTCTTCCATAGGACACAAGAGGGCCCTATATTCTATGCCACTTGAAGACAAGTACCCTTAGCAGGTGGTCTCCCCATACTTCTCCAAAACCCCACTAAAGACGAAGCATGCACACACGCTTGTTTCTAGGCTTCCCACCAACGATTCCACATGAACCTAGCAAATGAACATTAAAAAAATAAATGTGAAGAGGAATCCTCACTACTGCCACATAGAACATAGATTGAAGGTCCCTAAAATCCATGCTTCCTCGAATTCTCCCAAGTGAGACACCGATCTCAAGCCACTAGCCACAAAAATAAATTGCGCTTGGGTCAGGAAAACTTATACCAAACATTCTTCAACAAGGGGACTTTCTCTTCTCATTTTTTCCTACCTAAAACCTGATAACCAGTTGCCACTAAGTACTCCCCCCTCAAATCAAGACTCCAAGCTAGGGTATCATTCAAAGATAGGGAGTTGTGCTCCCTACCTACCAATATCCGATAAAGTTCATCATGATCCTCAATAGATCCTTTTGGAGTCCACTTTTGAGGGACTTTCCATCCAAACACCTCCACATGACCCACCCTCTCACTGACTTTGAAATATTCTACCTTAGACCATCCAACCTCTAAAAAGATATGACCTAAGTTCTAAAGATGCAGATACATGGACAAGATTGGGGGATGGACATCCTAGGAATCACACGAGAACAAGGCCCTAGAGCCGCTATTACAAATCCAAAACAAACCCTGCTTAATTAAACCAGCCCCTCTCTTGAGTGTATCCCAAATCATAGATCACAATCCAACCACACCAAACCTAGGCACATCAATACTCACCGTGCCTCTCAAGTACTTACATGAAAGGATACTAGCCTAGGATTGGTCCTGATTAGTGGACCACCTCCAATATAGATTAGTAGCAAGGGATTGCTCGGTAAGAAAAACCTATCATATCCCAAGACTCCCTTCTTACTTTAGTCTACAAATATCATCCCATTTAACCAAAGACCACTTAGTAGATTCCAAATTCCCTACCATAAAAATTATCTTGAAAGAGTGTCCAGATCCTTGATAAAACTTAAGGGAGCCACTTACACCATACATTTGTATATAGGTAGTGCTAGGACCATTGATTTTAGTAATAAAACTCTACCTGCAAAGGAAAACCACTTGACAGTCCAATGACTGATTTTACCCTGAAACTTATCAATCACCTTTTGTCAAGTCTCCTGAGGCAAAGGGCCCACTAAGATAGGAATTCCTAAGTACACTAGGGGGAGGGAACCAATTCAAAACCTAAAAATTTGAGTTATTCTTGACTAAATCAAAGGAGGTGTGTTGAAAAAATATATGTGTAAGGAAACTAAGGTAGCAGAATAGCTTCCTACACTAATCTTGAGAGGAGAATAATAAAAAACTTTACATATCTTTACAATAGTTACAAAAACTTAAATAAAAATAGACATAAATATCATGCATACCACAACATAGTGATTTACATGGGGAAAACCCTTTCGTGAGAAAAACCTCACACTACAAAAGCCGCCCAATATAGTATTCAAAAATCACAAAGATTACAATATACTTGCAGAACAAGCTTCTCATAGGAGTATCACCAACCAAGGATAAAGAGGCAACACAACTGATATTAGACTCTTAGAATACATCACAATACACAGTTATAATACAACACCCTCATAAAATAGGGTTGACTTCTAGGGAAAGTCAAGCTAAAAAAATATCAGTCGTTAGATCTAAGACCTAATGATGAACGGTCTAGATTTACAATACTAAAATATAAATAATTTTTTCCTTTCGGACACACTGCCCCTGAGCCCCTGTCGAGGCACGCAACACTCAAACCCCTAGCTAGGGGGATAATCCCCTTAGACCCCTCATGGGGGGGGGGGAGAAATCCCCCCATGCCCCCCCATCAAAGATGTATCAACATTACCTTATGTAATTGCAAGGTTGAGAGACGTTTTCCCAACAAATATCCAACTTATCAAACACCTTGCAAGAGCAATGGGAGGGTGTATAAACATCATCTCTTAATTGCTAAGGGTTGAAAGGCCCATTGAATTTGAATGCCATATGAACTTCTCTGTGTTCACATGCTTAGTTAAAAAACAACATTCATCAAAATCTCTACCTTAACCAGCTTCACCCTACCATCTTCGACCATATCTCTAACAAAATGATACTTTACATCAATGTGCTTGGTATTGGCATGAAATGTTAGGTTCTTGGCTAGACATATCACACTTTGATTGTCACTGCACCTTGTTTTATTCCAATGTCTAAACATAGTTTCTTAAGCCAAATGGATTCTTTACAAGCATGAGTAACTGCCATATAGTCAACTTCAGTAGTGGAAAAATCAACCACAACCCATCACTTACTCATCTAACTAATTGCACAACCAAATAAAGTAAACACATAAGTATTGGTGGATCATTTGCTATCAACATCACTTACCTAGTCTAAATCCACATAACCATGAATATCAAGGGAAATTTCATCTTCATTCATATTACTATGATAACACAAGGAACAATTTGAGGTGCCACACAAATATATGAAGACTCTTTTAATTGCATCCCAATGAACTCTACCAGGATTAGGCATATATCTAGAAATAACTCCCACTACTTGGGAAATGACTGGTCTAGTGCAAACCATAACATACATCAAACTTCCAACTGCACTCTAGTAAGGCACTCTGCTTATGTCTTCAAAATCGGATGGGGATGTTGGACAATCTGAAATAGATGACTTTGTTCCAGTTGAAATAGGAACACGCAATGGTCTACAATCCTACATATCAAACCTCTATAAAATTAAATTGGCATACTTACTTTGGCCAAGCCATAGCTTTCTATTCACTCCATCTCTTTTAATTTCCATCCCAAGAATGTGTCTAACTGCATCAAGGTATTTCATTTCAAATTTAGCATCAAGTTGATATTTTAGTTTTGAAATCATACCTTTCCCTTTACCAATAACTAACATATCATCAACATGATATAATGCTATAAAGAGGAAACAATCACCATCAATTTTATAATAAACAAAATGATCTAATTTTGAACACTCAAATCCCAAATTCAACACATATGTATCAAATTTCTAGTACCACATCCTAGGACTCTATTTTAGGCCATACAAAGATTTCTTATGTAACAACCGCCCCGAAACCCTAGAGAATGTAACACATTTAAATGAAAGCGAACAATTTTTTTTTCTTAAAGTGATATTAAACATATGAGATACGCTACACTAGCACCCACACTCTCTAAGGATCATGTCAACGCTTAAACAAAGTACAAGTCTAACTAATACAATTAAACATCACATGCATTTAATGCTCATAAATAAAGTACATACATCCATCATCATTAAATTACAACACATAAGATACAATAGATGTGATATTGTTTCATACATCTTACATTCATTTCATTTTACAATACAATGCTCATTCACAAATGAGATAGTTTAAACACAAGATTTACAATTACAAATTGCAAAGGCACTCCTCAATTACACTTTGAGGAGTGATACAATTTACAAGGTTACAACAGTTACAAAAGAGTACATGAAAGAATAAACAATTCCACTAGTACACACGAGCTCTCCATCAAGAAATACTCGCCAACATGAACGAGAGAAATAGGAACCTATCCCACGAACAAAGTTATCCAAGAATAACAACATAGGTGAGAGAACCCAATGAAAGAAATAGCACAATTTCCTCCTAACCGCGTGGTACCCGAAGGTCTACTCCCTCCATGCTAGGAGATAGTAAAAGAGTTTCCAAGATCAAACCTACAACCCCTAAACACAGGAAAATACATTTCTAAGCAACACAAGAACAAAACTCACAAGACAGTTACATTGCTTCCAGATAACAAAGATCAAGTACATCATCTGTACACTACACACTAACCGTCTGACTGACTGTTATCATAGGAAGAGTGTCACACATAATTTTCTATGAGTTACCCTAGCTCAGCCTTCCTAGGCTATCGAACCCCCATCTTGGGTTACCCTGGCTTGCCTCTACCGATTGTTGGACCCTCATGCAAAACTATGCATCTCATCTCATCTCAAGCCTTATCAAGCGCATGATCCATGAGAGAGGCATTCATTATCTTTATTAGTGTGAAAGTTCCCCATTAATTCTTTTAAATTATCACTTGATTAAACCCTAGGTGAGTTACCCTGATGCCCCTTTGTGCGTCAGATCCCCACAAAGAGCCACTCTCCTACAGACAACACAAAGTTCAAATCCACAATACTATGGGTAACCAAGGTGCACAATGCTGATAAAATTTCTCAACCTTAAAACATAAAGTCACAAAATTCTTGTATCCATTCCCATGAAAAAAAAAAAAAACTTTCTTCTTCCCCTTAATCCCAATATTCTTTCCATGAAATAATCTGAAATCAAATCCCCTAAAATTAACTAACACTTGTCACATAAGATATCTTCTTAATCAAAGATATTTTCATTATGCATTTACAACTTATCTTGCATGTAATCAAAATTGAACCATTAGTTCCAACTTCAACATTCAATTCAAGATCACTTTTTTTAAACTCCAAGTCAAAATTCATAACATGAAGAAAACAATTCTTTTAAAATATCTTCTTTTCCTAAATTTAAATTTGCACAATTAAAATTAACAAATGCATTTAATTAAATATCCCCTTTTTAGTATTTAGATCACAATATAATTTCAAAATAAATTTAAATAATTTAAACTAGTATGCACTTTATCAAAACAACTTTAATTAATTAATTTATTTAATCAACAAACTTAATTTAATTAATTGATTTATCCACTTAATAAGATAAATTTAATCAAAAGAATTAAATTACCTTACCAAACGAATTAAATTACCTTACCCGACGAATTAAATTAAATTAATTAAATTAAATAACAACTTTTAACAAATTTAATCTAAAATACATAAATTAACATTTAAAATATTTAAACATTAATTTTCACAAACAATCTCGCAAGATAATAAATTATCAAACAACCAAAGACGACATGACACAACAACCAACCAACCATGAACTAAGGAAACACTGTGACTGGGTTTGTGGTTTGACAAGGCCACTCCGTTACTATCTCCCTATCAACATAACTATTGGGAAAATGGACACACTCAGACCTGTTAAGCTAGGTGGAGATGATGTCATGTATCTGCAATCCTGCAAACAAGACGAATGTCAAACATGCATATAAACATAGCAGACACACCGTGAAGAGAAATCGTGAAATCACAGGGCGCTCGCATGCGAGTGATGTAATCTCATCCTCTTCACCAATACAGTCACACAAAACTAACAAGAATAAAGCATCCATAAATCATCATATAAATGTACATCAATATTCCCAATTAGCAACTATGTTAATCCATAAGCATAACATAAATCATAAGCAACACATAAAGTATCATCACATAAAAGTATAACATCAACATCGCTCTAATGTCATCTATCATAAAATAATAACAAGGTATCAAGATCTATCATAGTAAAGATATTGTCTAACAACATAAACAAATCTAAACACATAGTAGCAACGACTGGAGGGGCACTACATCTTCAATTTGTAAATGAAGTTACTTTCACCTTTCACCACGTAGTTCTCTAGCCATGTCATATAAATATCTTCCTCCAAGTCACCATGAAGGGAAAAAAAATTTCACATCCATTTTCTCAACCTTTAAATCATAAGAAACAAAAATAGGAAGCAAAAATCTAATGGATGTCATTTTTGAAATATCTTACATATGACAATTACTTCGACTATTACTATTCATTTATTGTACTAACACTTTTTGGCTGAGTAAACATGTGAATTTGACCAACGATGTTGGGGTCATATAGATACTTTTTTGTCTTCCTAGTGTAACAACAAACCTTAACTTGTATGGATTACTAAGGTCTTTTTAGCCCATGTTGTGAATTATGCGTTGTTGGTGTTAGGTGAATTTTATGTGAAATTTTATTTAATTGTCTTTTGATTGTTTTTTATTAGAGGTAAAAATGGGTTTTGAAGGGGCCTCAGAACCCTTTACATCAGAAAGCAACTGAAATTAAAGATAACAACATTAAGCCAAAAAATAGCCCAACAGCAGCGACCCATTAGCAAAAAGTCAACCAAAAAAAGAGGCACCCAATAGTAGCACTACATGCTTTTCAGAATATCTGCCGCCTCCATGTCACTAGACATAACCTTTTGAGCATCATCACAAACATCAAAAATATCCTTCCTAGAAGCCCCACCCAAAGCTTTAGTTTTGTTCCTAGTCCTAGCTCCAGGACCATCTGTATTTACCTCTGAAATCAAAACAATACCTTTCTCACCACCCTTCCCAACAACACCGTCCTCCTCCATCAACTTACCAACAACAACAACCTCTTCAGCAAGGACACTATCCTTACGTTTCTTAGCACTACAGGGGAAGTGACAACAATAGACTCAAATTTACCAGCATATTTATTCACCTCCCCTCCTCTCATAACAGTATCCTATATTTTCACCATTTGATCCTCAAGGACGAGGATTCTACCTTCCATATTTTGTTTCATTTTGAGAGTTTCCTTCACAACAGTGTCCACCATAGTATTTAAGGAGTTAAACAATTCATCTATCTGATTCTAAACAAAGGACCCCTCAGCCTTACTAACCACACCCCTGACTTTGACATTAGTTTTATTGAGTTCATGAAAAAACCATTTAAAAAGCTTATACAAGACAATGGACCCTTCACGAGCATATCCAAGCACATTAGACAAATCTTCTCTATCAATATTGAAAACCCCTTTTCCCAAAGCATCTTCCTCCTCAAAGGAACTAACCCTATCCTAACCAACAGGGGTGTCCTTACTTTTTTCAACAAAATTTGGAGACTTGAGTTTGCAGATGGAGCTTTCAATTTCCTCCACCACCGCCTTTCTCTTCTTGATCCTCTCCAAATCCACATCCTAGATATCCACATCAACAAAAACTTCCCCAAACTTATCTTTCATCTACATTATCAGCTTGACACTCGGGGAATCATCAGCAAAGAGGTCGCTTGCAATAGTGAGAGGATGGTCCTTTTTCCAGAATTTGGCTCATGGTCCTCAAAACCCTTTTCTTCCTACTACCTTCCCCCAAAACCAACTTCTTCTTAGCAACTGGGGGCAACAAGGAGGCCTCCACATACAAGTCATTCTTCACCTTTGGACCCCTACTCGGCACAACAACAACAAATTCTTTGCTACAAGTTAAGTAACCCTCACTAGCACAAGGAACCCCTTTTTTATTCTTTCCCGTAGTAGGGGAATGTAGACCCCCCTCCAGGGATGCAAGGGAATCAGGAATGTAGTCCACATCCTCCTCCAACTCAAACTCTTTTTCCAAAATCAATTTCCTTTTCTTGACTTTTTTGTTGGCAAGTTCCTCTTCAAACGCAATCTCATACTCCTCAGCAGGTTTGGACTATTTACCCTTCGAGGTGACCATAGGTTTAGCAACCTCAAAAGTCTTTGCATAATCAAAGATGAGAATAATTAACCCAACATGCAAGACAATATTTTTTGTATTCTTCTTGTGGTCCTTAAGACCCGAATCAAGAGACATCAGAAGATAGAATGGGAATGAAACCCTCTTCTTGTGTCGAAAGTGATTAAGCAAGATAAAATGGTATGCATTAATCACATAAAAACAACCTTCCAACATAATGTAGCACATAATCTCCTCTACACATAATCTCCTCTGCAACATCCCCCCGTAATGCCTTAATAGAACTTCTCTGATATCCTCTAGTCCTTGCAGTCCTCAAATCCTTCTCTTCATCATCTTTGAAAAATATTTTCATAGCCATTTGTACCTCTTTTTATCCCTAAAGACTTCCATGCCGTCCATAGGCAAACCAATTATACCAGCAATAAATTCTTCATTAACCTCAAATTCTGTCCCATAAAGCTTAAGCACTCTGTCATTCCATCCTTTAACAAAAATATTCATAACTTGAGGACATTACCATGGAGTTTTTCCAAGTAGGGTGTTAACCCTCCCTTTTCCAACACTTGCCATACCACCTTCCTCTTCTTAATTTTCTTTTGATTGTTTCTTGAGTGAGTTTTGATATTTTATGCACTTTTGTAAGGTTCAAGTTTCATTTTATGATTTGGCAAGTTGCCTAGGTGTGGGGTCTATAGGTTACAAGTTAATTTTTATCATAAAAAATCATAAATGTGGCTTAAAACCCACTCTACTTACCCACTTTTAAAAGGTGGAAAAAATTAGAGTTGGTTGGGTAGGTTAGGTGGTGAAGGAAAGGTAGTTTCTTTTCCTTTCCTATTTATTCTTTCTCCTTGAGTGGAGAAGGGGATTTTTCCTTTGGAATTATCCTTGAGTTCTTTAATTTTTCATTTAGTAGAGGCAAATGCTGGTTGGAGGAAGGAAGAAAAGAAGGGTAGAAAAAGGAAAGATAGAAGAGAGGATTTGGAGAGTCTTCTACAACTTGGATACTGATTCTTATGGTAGGGTCTAAACCTTTTGTTAGATCTTTATTTTATGTGGAAAAGAATTTTTGGAATATTTTGCTATGTTTGTGAAATCTATGTGAAAATAGATAGTAAATCCTTATATAATTGGTTGTGAATTATGTGAGTTGTTCATGAGTATGAATACCCACCTTGTCTAAATTTATGCATAAATAACCAATATATGGGTATAAGGTGACAAGGAAAAGTATGTTAATGAAATTATTGTAATATGATAAGTTTGGTTTAATGTGTTCATGTTATGTAGTGAATATTTGGTTGGAAATATATGTGACTAGTGTTGCCTATAGAAGTTGTGAACTGTATGTGTGAATGTTTTGGGATACTTATGTGACCCCTATCTCGGGGGTGGGTTGAATTTACAACCCTATGGTTGGGTGGAGAGCCCATTGGCCAAGGTTGTTGTTTCTTTGTCAATTTTTATCTTTCAGGTACATGTGTTGAATAAGGAAGATTATCTTGGGACTTTCAACCTATGGATTTCAAAAGAGAAATATGTTGGTCTTTTGGGGGTTTACAAAGATTTTTAAGAACCTAGGGATTCTTTATAATTTAGAGTTCAATTATGGTTGAGGGTGTTATACTTATTTAAATGGTATAAGAAGAATACAAGTTAGTTGTTTTTATCTCGGAGTATTCTAGAATTCAAAGGATAATATTAATTTATAATAACCAAGTGTCAATGAAATATGTTATATATAGGATGTTGTTGTGTAAATGTTTAATACATACATTTTTCAACAATGTTTTATTTTAGTAAAATAATTTTTCTAATACATATTCTAGGGTATTTATGTTATAGAAATGATCAATAATAAGTTTAGAAAAATAATATCAAAGAATCAACTTAACCCACTTGATTAATCAATTGTTGAGGTTACAATACTCCTGCCCCTATGCCAAACAATAAACTATTATAAAGTAGTTTCAAATATTTGATCATCAAAACTAATAAACATTATATTTAAATATATAATTTAATAGTTTTTTCAATTATTAATCTCAAAAAAAGATATTAAAAAATTGTACTAACCCAAATCACCAATTGTTATTTATTAAAAAAAATTGACATCCTTTTTCATAATAATAATCTGTCATAAAATAGTCTTACATATTTGATTACACAAAATGATAGAAAAAGAATTAGAATATAAAATTTAAAGGGTTTCTCTGAAACAAATATTTTTATGAAATATCCAAAATCAGATAAACCCAATAAACCAAATAAAAGTTATGATTAAAACACTACTATCCTCTACTTTAAAACTAAAAACAAATTAACAAACAAATTTGGGAGTAGAACCAAGTAAGAATTTTATGAAATCATATTAAGCCAATAGATTTGAAATATGTTTCTTTCATCTTCTTCCTCTTTCCAACCTGCAACATACATACATATACATATACATATACATATACATATATATATACAGAGAGAGAGAGTTTTCATTACAAATAATCAATCAAGTGGAAAATAAAACAAATGAATAACAACTAAATTGAAGAACTAATTTTAAAACAAAGAATGTAAATGAAAATCCAAGAGAAATAAGATTATATAGAGTTTCAAGTTAGTTGGGAATTAGTTTCTAGTTCAAATTTAAATGCTTAGTTAATTTGTGCTTAATTATTGTTTTATTGTTGGTGAAAACATTAAGTCTAAATATTACTATGTAATTCAATCAACCAATTAGATGCATTTAGAAATCTTTTGTTTTAATATAATTTTAGAATATTGATTAATTTTATTTAGTCCTTAGTTGTTTGATTAGAATGAGTTGAACATATATTGCTATCAATTTCCTTATTACCTTTAGTTTTAGTGATAAATCTCTAGTTAAGAATATGAAACTTATTCATGAATGTGCATCCTCTCCTTGAGGTCCTTTATTTTAGATTAATTAGATGCCTTCAAGGTTAGAAGTTATAGGAATGGTTGTTATTAGACTAGATTGTACCTACCACTTCATCATCCTACATGTGGTGCATACAAGATGGCATCGTAAACTTGATGTCATCAAATGCACTTAGTAAATTTTCCCTAGTTATATATCTTGCTCGAGTTCGAATTGTAAAAAAAGGGGGTTTGGGTTGTGATTAAGAAGGAGAAAGTTTTGAGTATGACAAATGGGGGCATTGGTTCATCTAATTCACCAAATCTACCTACATTAGGATATTAAATTTTTTAGGAGCCTCATTTTTGCTACCAAGATTTTGCAATGATAAGTTGATATTGCTAGAATTTAGTAGATAGATTTTGGAAATCCATAAGTGTTGGTGTAAATAAAGTCTTGTACCTGGTTAATTCATTACTAGGGAACTAGGGGACTTATTTACATGTTAAGTTTACTTAGGTCCTAGGAAGGAATCTTTCTAGAAGGTATTAGTTTTCATTAGTTGTTATCTTATCTTTTCACTTGTAACACATGTGACCTAGGTAGTTGTGATAAGTTGTCTCATATCATAAGTTTAAGACACTTGTCATAATCTTATGTCTCACCTTGTCTATATAACCAAGGGGTCTCTCTTACATTGTACATCAATTGAATCATATTTGCAAAATTGATAAGAATACAATTCATTCTTGTCATATTCATATTCTCTCTTCATGCTTTCCATTTGGCCTCTAGATCTTGAGTGGCTATCTTCATATCCAATCCTAACATGGTATCAGAGTGGGTTGGGTGCCATCAGATAGCCATTTTTTGAGAGATCTTGGTAAATCTTGAAAAGTTGAGTATGCTCTTCTCTTGCATCATATGATGACCTAAAGAATCAAAAAAACTTGATAGAAATATCGGATTTTATGGGGTTCCTCTTTTTGGATATTTATTGTAGGCTCAAATTGGAGTTTGTTGGTGCAAATCTAAGTTCACTATTGAGTTCAGAGGGTTCAAGAAAGTTGTTTTTTCCTTTTGATTTGTCCAAATCTATGAGGGTTTGAAGCTAAAGAGTAGCTTCCAGATCTGGAAGGTAGCTGTATTTTGGGTCAAATCTGACCCTATCATCACGTCCACAAGGGCCAAAAACCCTAAGATTGACTGTCAAATCGTCCAAATCAAAGAAGTTGTCCATCAAGGCAAAAAAATTTGCTTAGGGAGCCGTACAACCCCCTAGGTTGTCATAATTACAGTCGGTACGAAAAAAAATTCTATCAACATTTTTTTATAAAATTTCTAATATTTTTGAAAAAATTTCAAAAAAAATATTATAATTTTTTTGGCAAAGAAAATTTTTATTAAAAAAATAAAAAAAGAGCGGAAAAAAACTCTGTAGTTTTCATAGAGTACCTATTGTACTTTGTAGGGTATCGGGTTGCACAAGTGGCGATACACAAGATCCCCACCACGTGCCATGTGGCATGGGCAGGCTTGACCACCCGCCACCAACATAGGTCGGTGTTCAACAAAAAATCTGACAAACAAATGATGCAGGAGCATCCGGGTTCACTAGCGATCAACATCACCAAAAAAAAATTGGTTTGATTTTGTCATTTTGCTTTCACTTTCATTTTTCTATGGGAAATTCAATTCTATTTAGGTGGTCATGGGAAAAGAAATAGGATGACATTTTGACAAACATCATATCATAATGACTCTCACATTTGCAATCATCGTCCTCTCAAATTGTTTATTTTATTAGTTAATTGCAAGAAATAAATAAATGGTTATATTTTCATGTTTCTTCTGACATAGAGAAATCTAAAAGGTCGTTTTGGAATTGGAAGAGTTAGAAGTTCAAACGAAAAAAGGGAATGCAAAGAGGCATTGGAGATGGAACAATAAAAGTTCAGATTTGTGAGAGAATGAGGTGTGCCTAGGTGAGGAGGAAGACCCGTGCCATGTTCAAAAACCCAGAATAATAATGTTTAAAATTTGTGTCAGGTTGAACATCAATGTTTGAGTTGGGAGAAATATGGATTGGGTGCACTAAAATGATAGAGGTAGAGCATGGAAATAAGGGACTACATCATTGCATAATGAAGAATAAGAAAAGGTAGATCTAATTTGGAATGGATGAAGGAGAGTAGGGATATGATGGAAGAAGACAAATCAGAGTAGGGACAAATAGATGGAAGATGCTATCATTCCAAAGAAAAGGATTCAATATAGAATGCCTTATAAATAGATTAAAGATAGAACTTGGAAAGTTGGAAGCAACGAACAAATCAGTTTGGTCTAGAGGGCATGCAATAGAGAGAGACAATACGACACTGGTGGTTGAAATCAACATAGGCATTGGTATACATATATAATAGAGAATCTTAGTGGGGGTAATAGATGCCTAGAGAATTGCACCAAAGGTTGTAGGAAGATGAATGGGTATTGAAAAACTGAATTGGATAAGGTGGCACCATGATTGGCATACATTAGCAGATTAACCATAAAAGCATTAAAATGAAGGAGGAGGCAATGTAGGTGTTGGGCATAGCAATTGAATGTGAGAGATAAAAAACTATGGAGGTGTGTAGAAGGGGCTTAATGAGTACAAGGGCTGCGTGGAACTCTGTTTGAATGAGCAGAGCAAATCAATTATTTATGGTGGTCGATAGTAGAGCCTTAGTGGGGAACGCATGTAACATGCCTATGGAGAAAATAAACTTGATGCAGATTGGAGATATAAAAGGTTGCACAAGAAGGCATAGAGAATACACGATGTTGGTAAGGGTTGTGCTAGCACAAATAATGGAGGGTGGTTTGAAGAGAATGCAAGTATAAAGGCAAGCTCACGTGGCAAGAAGCAATGAATGAGAAATCATTTGTACATTAAAATAATATTTCATAGTTGCACAACCAATGAATTGGAAAAGAAGTCAATGCATAGCATGATGAAGAGGACAAGGAATTAAGGAGGAATGTATAGAAAAAAAAAAGGAAATAGAAGTGAGCATGCTCTAAGAGAATGCTCAAAGGCAAAGAAACTGCCTGGAAAATGTAATTGTTGATTTTCATTGAAATAAAGATATTTGATTATTTTTTGAATTTGGGTTTTCTATTGAAAGCAATTGTAAATCAGTTGTTAATTTGACACACTTGTAATTGTCAAATTTGATTTAGTTGTTTATGAATTTTGTTGTAATCTAGAATTGGGAGTTGTGTGAGAGAGATTTAGTTATTCTTCTTCATCAAGTAGTATCAAAGTGTGTGCGGATAGAGCGTCGAGAGAGGTTGTTTGCACTAGGACCTGCGGGTGAAGAGGGAAGTTAGCAAAGGTTTTAGGGCACAAGAAAATCCTTGAATGTGAGGCAACTTGTGATAGAACTTGTGGACAATAGAAGCATGAGTGAAGTCTAAAAGTATCATTGTAGGTGTAGAGAGTCCTGGTAGTTGTGAGCTAGAAGGCGCAGAGTTGGAATTGCGAGTGAATAGAGAATCTCAATGGGGGCAATGAATACCTAGAGAATTGCACCAAAGGTTGCAAGAAGATGAATGGATATTGAAAAACTAAATTGGATAAGGTGACGCCATGACTGGTATACATTGGCGGATTAACCACACAAGCATAAAAGTGAAGGAGAAGGCACCATAGGTGTTGGGCGTAGCAATTGAATGTGAAAGATGAAAAACTATGGAGGTGCGTAGAAGGGGCTTAATGAGTACAAGGGTCATGTGGAACTCTGTTTGAATGAGTAGAGAAAATCAATTATGTATGATGGTTGATAGTAGAGCCTTAGTGGGGAATGCATGTAACATGCCTATGGAGAAAAGAAACTCGATGCAGATTGGAGATATAGAAGGTTGTACAAGAAGGAATAGAGAATGCATGACGTTGGTAAGGGTTGTGCCAACACAAAGAATCGAGGTTGGTTTGAAGAGCACAGAAGTAGAAAGGCAAGCTCACGTGGCAAGAAGCAATCAATGAGAAATCGTTCATACAACAAAAGAATATTTCATAGCTGCATAGCTATTGAATTGGAAAAGAAGTCGATGCATAGCATGATGAAGAGGATGAGGAATTAAGGAGGAATGCATGGAAAAATAGAGGAAATAGAAGTGAGTGTGTGCCAAAAGAATGCGCAGAAGCAAAGAAATTACCTAGAAAATGTAATTGTTGATTTTCATTGAAATAAAAATATTTGATTGTTTTTCGAATTTGAGTTTGCTATTGAAAGCAATTATAAATCGGTTGTTAATTTAACATAAGTAATTGTCAAATTTGAGTTAGTTGTTTATGAAGTTTTTTGTAATCTAGAATTGGGAGTTGTGTGAGAGAGATTGAGTTATTCTTCTTCATCAACAAACAGACAAAAATACCAACAAAATTCAAATAATCAACTTCTACTTTAATACCGACAGAAAAATAATATCGGCAGGTTCACACCAAAATATTTTGTCTACAAATTCTAGAAGATTTTTTCCACATTAGCCTACCCATAATTCAAAGAATATTTGCTGAGAATATTCCAAAGAATATACCTACTGAAGAATATTCTACTGACACAAAGAATATGCTTTTTTTGATGGCCAAGAAGGCATGAAATTTAATCGACCAATCAGATGATGTCATCATTGCATCAGTGATGATGTCAACATTCATTTGAAAAATTTGACCCCCCTCCAATGTAGTTTTTGATTTTGCAGTCCAACTTCAGAGGCTCATATCTTGGTCATTTTGACTCCTTTTTTTTAACAATTTTTTTGATTTGGGCTAATTATTTGTGCACTTTGCAGTGGTGTAATCAGATTTTGGTTTTGGTGTTTGTATTTTCCATAAATTGTAGATTATCACAAATGTTGTTGCTTTGTCCTCATTTTAGGAACTTTGGGAGCTCATATCTTGCTCCTACGACAACAATTTTGGGTGCAATTTTTTTTTTAAAGTGCATATTTTTTGTGTATTTTTCAGTGGTATAATCAGATTGATCTCATTTTATACCAAAAATTGTACTTGATTAAATGTGGCCTATTTTTGGCATTTACATGTACCAAGATCAAGACCACTTTTTTTGTTTTTGGCAAGTGGCACCTATAATTGCACTAAGTATAAAATGCCACAAATCAGATATTGCTTGGGTGGTTTCATGATTGAGTAACTTGGGGGGGTAATCTTTTGTCTTTGTTGGCTTATGTCTCTTGATTTGTCTATTTTGTGACTAAAGTTGAGGGGTTTAATTATGGGCATAAAAAACAACCTGCTGTAATAAGGTTAAATCAATGGAACTTTAAGTCTTGGCAAGATGGAATCCTAACACATTGTAGGTGGCTTAATATTTTTCCATATCTCTATTGACTAGTTCCTAAACCTACATCAAAATGGAAGAGAGTTGTGTGGGACATGAAAATAGAACATGTATCCTGGGAGTAATTGGTTGTGGTTGTGATATTGATACACAAATGGCCACCGATTGTATTGAGATCACTTGTGACCTTATGACCAAACTTTGGGAGATGTATGGAGACTCGAATGAACCTCCATTCCTAGAGGATCTTGTTGTGGATTTTCTTGTTCCACTTGCAGATCTTTGACCTATTGATGATAAAACAATTGAAACACTTGCTCATTGGGAAAGGTATGGTAGTTTTGATGACACAAAACCTTCTCCTTCTCCTCCTACATAGACATCTATTGGGACATTAGTTTCTATGGCTCCTAATCTAGATTTAGAGGGTTCATCTTCTTCATCTATGAGTCAACATCTTGAGGCTAAGGATTCTTGTAATCCAACATTGGTAGAATCATCTAGTTCATCATGTTTTGAGAACACAATGGGGAATGATAGGTGTAGTCAAATGACATGCATTAAGATCTCATCTCCTCCATCTATTGTTGTACTCGAGGATTCTTGTGTTTCCATAGTTTTGGCTCCTTGTGATTCAATGCATCAGGATATTCATTGTCTTTCAGATTTGACTACTTTGGATGGCTTCTTGACAAGTATTTCATATTTGTTTGTGGAGTCTCATATTGCATATTTTGGAGACATCATTGATTCCATTCATCTTCTCTTTTATGAAGATGATCCTTCTTCAATTGTTGCAAGGGAACACTCCAACCCAATTGTTCATTCTCTACATGATCATTCTTTGTAGTTTGACGTGACTATAGATACTTTTGGATAACATTTGGAGGAGGCTTCTTTTTCTTCATAGGGGATATCATTATCTTTGGATTGTGTTCTAATTCATCTCTACTAGATTCTTGATTTTCCTCTTCAGCAGTGTGGCCTAGAATGCCTGTTTGGAGTGTGTCAGCTTTCAGCATCAGCATGGAGACACTTGAGCATGCTTCAAAGACATTGCATATCACCTATCTTCCATCATCTTCCTTTCAGGATTGGGAAGAAATCTTGCATACATTCATGGTTTTGTTTCTTCCTAAGGGGAGGAATGTTGTTCGGCGAGATTGGATCATCTTCAACATTTAATGTCGAGCTTCTACCATTGTAAGAGACTCACCATTGAAGGGGACTGCATTGTCTCTCTTCTTCATCTTCTCTCTTATGGGGGTATTTTTCCTCACATGGGGTTTTGGCATTCTCATGCATCATTGAGAGCATTATTGTATTTTTTCTCTCTTTTGGAGAGGATTTTTGTCTCACTGGGTTTTCTCCTTTTCTCCATTTGTGACAGATTTCATTTGCATATGTATATGGGTACCTAACATGGCCTTGTAGCTAGGACCCATCTTTGTGTCATTTGCAAAATAATCTACTACTCCCTAAGTTGTACTTAAGGGAGGGTGTTGGTGTAAATAAATTCTTGTACCTAGTTAATTCATTACTAGTGGACTAGGGGACTTATTTACATGTTAAGTTTACTTAGGTCCAAGGAAGGAATCTTTCTAGGTGTTAGTTGCCATTAGTTGTTATATTATCTTTTGACTTGTAACACATGTGACCTAGGTACTTGTGATAAGTTGTCTCATATCATAAGATTAAGAAAATTTTCATAATCTTATGTTATCTTATGTCTCACCTTGGCTACATAACCAAGGCGTCTCTCATACATTGTACATCAATTGAATCATAATTTGCATAATTGATAAGAATATGGTTTATTCTTGTCATATTTATATTCTCTCTTTGTGCTTTCCATTTGGCATCTAGATCTTGAGTGGCTATCTCCATAGCAATTCTAACAATAAGAAGTTCATAGAGAAACACAAGCCAAGAGTCTAGTTTCCCTTTCTTTGGGTTTTTAAACTCGTCAAAATATAGTATGTGCTCTGAGCATTCAAGGAGGAGCTCTATTTTCTAAATATGAAGATGTATGAGAAATAGAAAAGGTATGACCTAGATGTTCGAGCGGAGAAAGTTTTTTGTTTGTGATTATAAACATAAGGCAAATATGGAGGAATTTTGGGATGATTTTCACAATGATTTCAATGTTAGGAATAAAGGGTTCTATAAGTTAACTCTAAAGTAGATGAAAGATATGGGGATTGTTGAGGACACCTCTAATGAAATAAAGGATGATGGAAACATGTTCAATCCTATATATTACCTACAAAGTATAGACTACATGTATCCTCCAATAGTCAATTAGGTAGTAGTAGAGGACCATGATTTAAAGATCGTAAATCAAAAGGTGGAGACATATTCGTAGACAACTCCTTACAATTCAAAGTCATTTGGAAGGCTACATTATACTACTAAATTTCTATCAAATCTATAGTTGCTAAAAAAATATGGATTAATACCAATCACTTTTATTTAATGAATTCAACCAACTCAACAACCAATTATAGGTAAGCAAAATCCCCAAATTTTTCTATCCTAGTCATCTCAACCACTTTTTGGGTGAGATTTGAGTTTATAATCAACTCAAATTTTCATCAAGAGAAATATAGATAGAGATGGAAAACCACAATCCCTAATAAGTAATCTAATGGGGTGAAATATTTCTAAATTACCATCCTTTGCAACTTCTTCTTCAATTTTTTCCAACAATATATTTGATGCCTATCTTGAGACCATTTTCTAGTGTTACTGTGTTATTTTCTTACTTTGATTGTCTAGGAGAATTAGATGGTATATTTAGAAGGAGAGACCCTTTTGCATCTTCTAACCATGTATCTTTGACTCCAACTATAACACTATATTTAGAGTGTATTGATGACATGGAATTTTAAAATTTAAACTAGTGAGACTTAGGGCTCAAGTGAAAGGCAATTATTATTAGCCACCCTATTTTAAAACTCCAATTAGGATAAAATTCTATGATCAAAATAACTACACCTAGTTATCGGAGGAATCACCCTGACGTTGCAAAAAGCAAAAGCTTATTAGTTTCACCTATGCATATAGGACAAATTTTTTTTCCTATGATGGACCATGAAAACTTAGTAATTTTATACTAGGCACATACACTAGAGTTTTCTTATATATATGATATAAGAGAAAATATAAAATATTTGATCTAATTATAAATGATACAAAATCTAGTAAGCTATATAACATGATCTTCTAATAAGCTATTTGGGTCTAATATTCGTTGTTTTAATTTATAAAAAAAAAATCCTCCTCCATTTGTAACTTTTTTTATCCATGGACTTGAAATTTATTAGTTGAAAGGAATTGGGTGGATTGAAAGGGATCACATTTTAAAATTTGAGTGTTAATATTCAAATTTTGTATTTGAAATATGCATTCATTTTTATTTATGCATCAAATAGTGAGCTTTAATAAGTGTTACTTCAATATCTACTAGTAGAGGTCTCCAAAAATGAGATTAGTTGCACATTACTTAGAAGGGAAGAAATCATTAGTTAGAAATAAAATTTATATGTGACAAGATGAGAACATATATTATTTGTTAAAGAATAAATCTTATTTGTTTTAGGATTAGAAATTGTATGTTAATGTTGCATAAATAGTACAAACTTAAACTACTTAATGTGATGGCAAAGACATAATAATTTCTTCTAATAGCATAATATTTCAGCATACAATCTTTAAGTGCAATGGATTAGATTGACTTATATTATTGTCTATTAATGATATATGTCAAATTAAACTAAAATAAATAATTAGATGATAGTGAATGACACTTTATTATATATTTTTTAATTTTTAATTTAAATAAAAATGATAATATATTATATTAATAGATCGTAATATAACAAATACCTTTACAACTATTGGAACATTTTCATTGGGTAATTTCCCCTAACTAGACTTGATGAGAATAAAAAATAAATCATTCTTTTAATATAAGTAGTAAATAATGATGATGGCATGGAAATGCCATGAAAAACATGAAATGCACAAATTCAATCTAGGGAGCTTGGAGTGCTTTCCATAGAGCTCAAAGTGTATACATACACTCACATTAATATTTTTCACAAAAGAATTGTGTGACTTTAATAATTTTTTATGATGAATGTATCCTCTTCTTTTTTAAGGGAATTCTATTACAATCCTTTAATATTTCCACCTAGATTAGGAGTTTGACTCTGGTAAAGATGAATCATAATATGTATTAGCTTTATAGGTGTCCAAGATTGTAAGTTGGAAAAAAATTTGAGAAGGGTGATGCAATTGTTGATCCAATTGTTTTATTGCAATAACCACCTACTTTTTGTCATCTCTAAGTAGCTTTCAAGAATTTTTGTCAAGCCCATCCCCTTTCGACCATCTTAACAAGGAAAGATGTTTCATTCAAACTATGACTTTTAAATTTTTATGGTAGTTTATTTGGTAAGTTCGATGTTTTAATCTAAGGCTTTGAGTCTACATCACCAAATACGGTGTCACATCTACATGTTTTTGTTAATATGTCATAAAATACAAAGAAAAAAGTTAGTTTAATAGTAGCATGTAGCATCAACATGATTGTTGTTTTTTGCATCACATGAGTTGTTGTTTTTCAATGTAACTTGTTCTAAAGAGTTCGTTTCATTATATGTCTTCTTCTAAAGAATCCAGTTCATTAGATGTGATATGTTTTTTAGATGAAAGTACAAGATAATCTTATATAAAACTATTTATAAATAGACCACCCTCCATTATAAATTATTGAAAATAATTATTCTATTTTTATTTAATTATTAATATTAATACTCAATATTAAAAAAAAAAAAATCACAAATAATTACTGTAATCTTAAAATACATAATATTTAAATTCTCAAAACACTCACAATTCATTTTGGGTTTATTTTATCAAAGACAATAAGTAAACTATTGTAACATCTCTAGGAACAGTTAGTCATTTATGTGTAAAAGTTAGCATATTATTTAAGTTTGAATTGATTTTGAATATATATATTTTAAGGGACTGTAAGAGTATACTACGCTATAAAAGAATTTGGAAATAGACAGACAGAACTGTTAATCAAGAGCACGAGTATCTTGATAATTACAAAAGAATCTTTTGACCAAGATCTTGCAATAAGGAGCTTTGATCCTTTCATTGGCCTTTTTATTAGCATAAGAGTTGTCTTTTCTAGGAATATGTCTGAAATTGAGCATATCAAAATTGATTGAAAGAGCATATTATCTGTTTAGTTTTAGTAAGATAATAATATAATATTCAAAAAATAGAAAAATGTTTGAAAGGATATCAATTTTGGATTTTATAATCGAAAGTTAAATGACAATTTTGGAGGTTCATTAAGGTTTAAATAATGAGTTTTGAAATTATATAGTAAGATTATTTATACAATCTTTAAAAGTCAATTACAGATCAATTTTGTAAATCAAAGTTTAACAATGTTGTTGATAACTTTCTCAATATTGACATAAAAATCAAGAAGTTTGATGTTTGAATTCATCATGATATCCCCACCAGCAACAATAACTCAAAGGTTACACTTGAAAGCACCATAAAGAAGAGAGCTAGAAAAGAGAGATGCTTAGGATGAACCTCATTTTAAACAAGATTAACTAGGTGCCATCAATTGAGAAGACATATTTTGGAAGAAAGAGTGCCCTAAGACTAATATTACTTGAAATGACCTTTGATATTAAGAAAAAATCATACATTTGATGGTGACCTTTGACATTAAGAAAAAATTGTATCAAGTTCATAATAATGGAACCATAACGAATAGCTTTATCATTAACTATTTTGTGATTTCTATTACTTGGGAGCCATAAGACCTTGTAACTTATGAAGGCCTTTACCACTTTTATGAACAATGATATGTTTCCAAAGAGAAAATGGAGGAGTTGTACGAGTCCAAACCAGTTTAGCTTCAACAACTTTGCTCATATGAAGGGTAGATCCTATACTTGGACTGTCTTGACTTTTAGCCTTGATGGCATTCTTCTATTTTACCGAGTGAAATTTCTTTTTTAGTGTCTTGTTTTCCCATCTGTCATAGGAAATTTCACTTTTTATTAATTTATTGAGGAAGATGTGAAGGGGCAGGTAAATCATGAGTTGATAAATAAGAATCTATTGGTAAGGATATATTTAATGAGAGTAACTCATGAACATAATATCACATAGAACTTCATCTTTATAAGGACCAATATGAAAATTTACCAAGCATTTCCCTTTCACTTCTAACTCATGATCTTCTTGCAACCAACTTACTTTATAGGGATTAAGATACTTAATCCTCTTCGATCTTATTTTTTCTACTATCTCCTCATAAACCAAGTTATATGTACTACAACTATCTACAATGACCTTACAACACTTACCTCTTGATTTGTATATAGTAAAGAAGAGACTCTTTCTCTGAGATGGTCCATTCTCCTCTTTGCTTGGATTCACCAATACTCTTTTGAACATAAAGAATTCTCTATGCTCTAGTTCTACCACATCCTTTGGTGATGCTACACTCTCCTTTTCTTCTTGCACCATATGATTTCTTGTTGCACCTCTCTTACTAGTTTCTTGGTGTATTTGTGGACACCCATAAGCTCTAAGTCCAGTTGGCAAATGGTTAGCGCTCCCCTTGAGATTCGTGACATGGACTAACCACCTCTCATGGATCCGTTAACTCTAGCAGTTGTATCGGTCATCAATAGGTCGATCTTTTGGTGCAACGACAACTGTGGGGCCAACAATTGGTATTAGAGTCAAAGGTGTCGGGTTCGAATGCCCGCAAGTAATGATGAGGGGGAGATTGTTGGCCAATAGTCAGTGCTCCCCTCAAGATTCGTGACATGGACTAACCGCATCTTGTGGATCCATTAACTCTGGCAGTTGTATTGAGCATTAATACATTGATATTTTGGTGCAACAACAACTGTGGGGCCAACATGTCCAACTTCCTCACACTAAAAACACTTACTCAAGAACTGTCTACTACTGTCGCCATGTCCTCTTGTTGAATACTTTTTTTCTTGTGCTTCTTTCTTCCATTTCCAGCTTGTTTCTTCTTCAAAAGTTTGCTTCCCTTTTCTTTCCCTTTCCTCTTGAATTATTTTGCTGCCTTCTATTTACCTTTTCCTCTGCTTTCAAAGCATACCAGTAAGTCTCTTCATGTTACATCCCAATTGTGAAGTTACTATTTACATAGGGTAAATGTGAATGTAATGTGAATTCTAGAGATGAATAAATTGTGCTAGTACCTTGTTATCAATATGAATGTTATCTCATTTGATGTTGTTTCATTTGATGATATCTCAATTGATTTTATCCATGGTGTAATACTGCATATATTGTGAACAATTGATTGCCAAGTGCATGTGTTAGTGGTTGGAGGTAAATATTCATTCTCCAGGGGGAGGGGAAGTATCACTTGGGAGAAGATCTTGGTCGGGTAACCGATAAAGTAAACTATCTGAACATATATACTCACCATACTAGAATGATTGAGTGAGTCAGTTTGAGGGTAATAGGTAAGTCATCCTTAGTCGAGAATCTTGTTACTACTGCATGCATTATTGGGTGATGTTTATCTATTTGAGCTTGTGAGTTTCTTTCTTATATCTATGTGCTTGATTTTGTGGTTGATGAGTGTTTATATATATATATATAAGTACATATACATATAGACATGTGAGCATTCATGCTTGGAAAAAATGTATATATGTATATATATAAGTATATACACATAAACATCTTTGTATGTTTAACTACCAAAACAGTGGTCTATAATTGATTGTCGAATAAGTTATGGCTTTGCATGATATGGGTATTACGAGCTTGGATACACACACACACACACATAAGCATTTATGCTTGAATAGAGGAGTGCATTTATGTATATATATAATTGTTGCTATTATATGAATGTTTACTCATTTGAATTCATTTGAATATCAAATATAAACATATTTGGTTACCATGGAATATATATATATATATATATATATATATATATATATATGTAATAGCGCTAAAGCTATTTGTAAACATATATATATATGTGTGTGTGTGTGTACTTGTATAAAAACAAATATATATTTATATATAAAAATCATAATTAAATAAAAAGTCAAATTGTAAATATGCACAATGCCAAGCATATATAGGTATATGTATATATATATATATATGCAAATTACATATTGGATGATTATAGATCAATTATCAATAATAAGTGCTTGGGGCCAAGTATTTACTAAACCATAGGCCAATTTAGTACAATGTTTCCATGCACATTAGAGGGCCAAATATGTCTTGTGTTGATCAAGAGTAAGGGGCAAACTATATGGTGAATTTAGTGCAATGAATAAGTCAAATCGGCTAGAATACCTTAGTTGATGCTTGGAATGCCTATACGGAAAAGACTTAATCAAGCATAGTATGTTGCATGTTGAGTATGGAGAAAGGCTTATTAAAGTCGAACAAGATAAGTTAGGAGCAGTAAACCACGTAGGGAGTAAAAATGTGCCATGTGATACATGTTGACTATTCATAGAAGTCGATTTGTAAGAGACTTATTTTGACGTTATAAGTCCATGGCTAAACTATGTCGATCTTGGACATTATTTTGGAAGTCAACTTTGGATCATACACGGCAATGTGTAAAGAGCTATGTATCACCTGCCAAGAATACGCATGAGTGAGACATAGCAATACGTCTAGTGTCTGTTGGCTTTGACTTGTTCAATATGAGAAATGAAGAAAACATGGACTAAGTCCAACACACTTATTTGCTTCAATTGACTAAACCCATAAAACCAGTTGATTCAGGTTATGTGTTGTTGGAACATCATTGACATATTCTTCTCAGCTGGAAATCACGCCAACTTAGTCTGTTTAAGAGGTTTTGGTGCCACATCTATTTTCACCTTCCTATAGATGTCATTGCTAGAAAAATATTTGAATTCTCCATGTGCTAATTGAAATGGTATTTGAATTGTTGTCAATGAGGAAGTCGATCTATTGATGAATTGTGTTGAGTCTGGGCTTTATCTATCACCACCTTTGTGCTGACTCATATTGCATTAAACTAGTGCCATTCTTCATGCTAAAACTATAGGATTTCTAAAGGATGGTTGCACTATAAATAGTCACACCAACTCACTTGAAACGTATTCTTACCCATTCTTGAGTGATCATTATTTTCTATCATTCATAATCATTCTCATTTTTGCATTCTTGTGTAACCATTATTTCCATTCTCCCATTTCACTTGAGAGAGATGTACATACCAAGAGTATACGTCCTTAGCTAGTTATCATTATGAGTTTTACCAGTTATAATCATCTATTATATGAGTGAGCAGGAAAGAGTGAGATCTTGTGAGGAAGAGTTGTCTTACACTGAGAGAAGTGTGCTATCAACAAGAGAGAGAGAGGGAGTTGTGTTGGGAAGCTGAATTAATATGAACTATTGTTGGAGAAGGTTGCACTGTCATCATTATTTGGGATAAGTGATAATAGGAATGGGGATTTCTTCTTCTTATTATTAATGTATTTTCTATGTTGCCTAAAATGTCTTTTCTATTTGTGCAATAGAAGTATTTAAGATTATTTTTGAAAAATGGAATTGAAGCTTTTAGGTTGTTTTTATACTGTGTTTTTAAGTACTCTATGATAGGAGAGATTGTTTGACACAAGTATTTAACTATGCTAGATATGTCAAAGAGATTGCTTGAAATAGGTATTCAATTATGTTACATATGGTACAACATAAGCATTTAATTATACTAGATATGTTTGAACAAGGGATGCAATGTGTTTGTATTTACTCCATAGTAGGAGATGGGTGTTTATCATAAGTATTATATACTAGGTATGATTGAACATGAAAAACACATATGGAATGCTTAGCCAAGTTATTGATTTAATTGGGAAAGCTTGTGTTTTCTCCTAGGAGAGGTCATCCAATATGGGAGAGGGTTTAATATACCTAACTTGTGTACTTACTAGTTAAGTAGGTTTATTCCAAGTAGATTGTTTTGAAGATAGGTTATCTAGGATGACAAACTATCCATTGAAGGATATACCTAGCTTGTGTACTTGCTAGTTAAGTAGGTTTATTACAAGTAGATTAATATGGTTTTAGGTTATATGAGATGATGGACTATCCATTGGATGATATACTTATGCATAGCTTAAGATAGCCTTATTGGCCCTAAGTAGTGTATGTGATAGATGACTTCATTCAAAGTACTGAATGAGAACTCTTTGATCAAAGTAGTGCAATTTCCAAGACTCCACTTAGTTGTGTGACTTTTGAGACTACACTGTCAGTTCACTGTGATCTAGTATTACATGCTAGTTCAAGATTGCCAAATTACACAAGTTCTAGTTATGTAGGACACAACACTATGCCTAGTTGGTTGTCGTTATCGGTTACTCTACCAATTTCTTTGTTGAAGGGAAGGGCCATCTATCGAATGATAGATGTGTGGGGGACCGCATTATGAGTATGTGGTTGGCGAAAAAGCGCCTGAGTTATGCTTCTCCTCCACAACAGGCGACATAAGAACCAAGATTTGAAAGGGAAGTGTATCTATGGAAAATTGGATGGGGTAAGATTAATCAAATAATAAACATCAAAAATCCAAAGAAGCTATCAAGAACAATGGAAAATCAAGACAAAGAATGATTATACCTTCCTTTCCTTCCATGGTTCACCTTCATAGCACCTTCTAGTTTGCAGCAAGTCAATGAGGCCCCCAGATTTCAAATGAGCAACCTAAAGTAATGTCTAAGCCCTATGCAAATATTGAAGGATTTGATAGAATAATGCCAATGTCTATGACAATATGCTAAAATGAAATAATAATTACCAATGCTAAAATGACTATAATGCTTGTATTCAAAAATGACTGGATCTCGAAATTGTGAGCAAAATTGTCTTTTATAGAAAACACAATTTTGAGTGAACGGATGAGATTGAATTCTAAGAAAGACCTAGAATGAGAGGTCCAAATTAAATCTGAGAATCCCTAATTAGGGTTAGGGAAAATTCATTAATCAAACGGTCAAAATAATATCTCAGATAATCGGATCGACGATGGAGAATAAATGAGACAAATTAATTAGAAAATAAAGATTTTTGAAAATCAAGAAGATAAAGATTGTCTAATTTGCAAGATTTGAAAAATAAAAAAGATAAGATTTGAACTGAGGATCAAATTTGGAAAATCAAGAATCTACCCGATTACTTGATTTTTGGAATATTAGTTACTAATTTGAATTAAATTAACTCAAATTATGGATTATATGAGAATAAATAATCTTTTTTAGATTATTTACCAAAATGGACTGACATTTAAGATTGTGACATTTTAAATAATTGATTTATTTAAAATGAGAGGAATATTAAATTGGCAATTAAATAATTAAATTTAATTATTTAATTTAGAAGATAAGATTAATTAATTAAATAAATTAATCAATTTATTTAATTAAGACAGTTAGTGACATATTAAATAAATAAATAAAACTTATTTATTTAATAATTAGGAAGAAACATATGGAGAGGAATTAAGTAAATTAAGAAATTTATTTAATTAAGAGACTTAGACAATTAATGACGTATTTAATAAATAAATAAAATTTATTTATTTAATAATCATGAAGAATAAAAGGACATGAATTAATTAAATAATTATGAATTATTTAATTAATAGTCGAATGTGGACTGGGGATGTAATTAAATGTCATAATTATGCTAGGACGAAAGTGGTAAAAATGAAGCTTGCAGGCCTAGGTCATTTTTAGGTGTCTACATTTTGCCCTTCTTTGTCATAATGTAGCATGTCACATTGTGACAAAGAAAATAAGTCAAAAATATGCCCCAGTGCAAAATAAGATGAGGAAGAATGACGAGGAGGGTTGCGGTATGCCCCCTCAAGAGGACAGACAAGTTCCAAGAACATGGGTGTGCTCTCAAAATTGATTAGAAGACTAGAATATGAAGAGATGAAGAAATTTTAGTGCAAAAGACATGAATGCAATCTTATATGAGATGGGTGAGAGAAGATGACAAGACTAAAGAAGATGCATGTTAGTTCCTAGACCAAATCCTTCAAACCTTACCATAGGACTTTTAATATTTATTGCTCTTAATCATCATTGGGCAAATTGTTGTGATGACCAAGAAACACCATGATATGACATAGATCAAGGTGTGCAAGGTCGTACCATCATGTAAGACAAGCAGTCACTAGACAAGGAAGATCATGACTCATACCAAGAGCGTTATTGCCCTAGTCTTTGTCATAATCAACCACAAGCAGAAAAAGACAAAAAAGAAAAGTCATGAAACATCGTTGCTCCTCTAAATCCTGTTGCTAGGACATCCTTGAGGAACTAGCAACATGACTGTTAGAAAGAAATAAGATAAAGCCATTATCATGATACGTCACTACTTTTGTAAATCCTTTTGTCGGGATCTCGTTGAGAAACTAGTAACATGAGTGTCAAAAGACAAGAAAAATGTCATGATACATCGTTGCTTTTCTAAATCTCGGTGTCAGGATCTCGCTGAAAAACTAGTAACATGAGTGTCAAAAGACAAGACAAATGTCATGATACGTCGCTACTTCTCTAAATCCTGGTGTCAAGATTTTGCTGAAAAACTAGTAACATGAGTGTCAAAAGACAAGACAAATGTCATGATACGTCGCTGCTTCTCTAAATCCTGGTGTCAGGATCTCGCTGAAAAGCTAGTAACATGATAAAAAGCCAAAAACGAATGCCAAGTATTTGCCAAGTGTGTCTGGATGTCAAGTTTTAATGATGTCAAGATGATGAATACCGAAGGTTGCCATATTCAGGAAGGACACATCTTGAATAATGTCGATGTCTAGGAAGGACACATCCTAAACACCAATGTTAGAGTTTTGTTCTTCAGAAGGACACATCTGAAAGAACAGTGATGCCAAGAGGAATGATCCTTAAGTGTCAGAAAGGATCCCTCGAAAATGTCAAATGATAGGGACAATGCCTATGAAGGACACATCCTAAGGCATAAATAACTGAGGTTATTCTTCATAAGGACGCATCTAAAAGGTAACCAAGAGTTGATAGTTTGATTGGTTGCAATAATTTGACTTGTTTTGACTAAGTTCGACTTGTTTTGACTGAGTTTGACTTGTGTTGATCATATGACGATAATATACCATGGTGATACGATTGCCATGTTGAATGAATAATTGCCATACTTTGTTTTAGGAGTTTTCCCGTTTGGAGAAATGATCTATCGTGACTAGCAGATTTTTGACGTGTGCCAGTGTAATGCCATGAACCCTAATGGACTGACCTAGTGCGGCCTCGGGGGCTCATCGACAGATGGCCTTGCCTACGTCATGCACTTAGAGACCTCGTAGTTCGACAATGACATGGACTGACTGACATGACTGACTTTGACTCCATTTTTAGGATTTTGACATTGATTTGGATGTTTTTGTATTTTTCTTCAAGACGTTTTATGATGTTTGTCTTTTTTCAGGACATTTTATGATGTTTTTATCTTTTTTCAGGACATTTTATGATATTTTTGTCTTTTTTCAAGACATTTTATGATATTTTTGGATTTTGACGTTTAAGAGGATCATGACAAATGCATATGACTAATGCCTACACATGAGAATCCAAGGATAAACATTATTGTGCCCTAGTCAAGCTGAATACCAATTGATAGGTGATGACAACGTTGTTTGACGTGGGAAGGACGCATCCCGAAACAATGTGAGGACAATGACAATAATTTGATGAAAGTATTGAGGTCTACAGCCAGGCCAGGAACACTGTCAAGTAAAATTTTGGATAATGTGCTTGTATGAATTAGACTAGTTGCATTTGGAATGACTTGGTTAGGACTAGATGGGATGATGACTATCCTTAGACCGTTTGAGAAGGGGAAGCCAAGATAGGTGACAAGCATGAAAAGATAAGAAGTGGCCTAGGTAAAGGACGAGAGACATGAGACTAATGGAATTGTCATATGATATTCAAGGACTATGTCATATAAGGACAATAAGACTATGACGGTGAATGACATGATGTTTCATGAATCGTGTATGACCGAAGGATAGACATGTCAAGAGTTTTCTCAAAGCATGATTTATGTTTTCCAGTTTTATGTCAAGACTGAGGTAAGTGGGAAAATGTGTGGAAATGATAGGGCTTAGATGGACATCAATGTCATGAGGAAGGCATGGGAAAATGAGACGACTTGCCCCCAAGTATAAAATTCTACATAGATGATTTATTTTACACATGATGCCTGTTTGCCAAGTTTTCATCATGGTACTTATCCAGGGCGCCTGTTTGTCAGGTTTTCACCATTGGATGAAATTTTTCTCTTTACTATTTTCTTGACTTTTTGATTTTTTTTTGGTGTCACCAAGATGCCTGCTTGCTAGGTTTTCATCAAGGTGACGATGTTTTACATTTTTCAATTTTGTTTGTATTTTTGATTTGGTGGATAGCTTGGATACTTTAGATGACCACTGACTGTTCTGAATCCACTGATAGTGTCGATGTAGAGACTGGTGCCATGATATGCCAATAATGTCCTGTCTGAAGTAGTTGTCTTGTTAGGATCATAACGCTTTCATACAATTGATTGATGTCATCATGGTCCTTTCTGATACTAGAGTTCGCCTTATCAGAATACACACATCGCGATAGAGTGCCATGAGAGTCCTTGTGGTAAAGAGTTGCTGCCAAGATGTGACGGATGTGTGACGTGGAATTTTTGGACTTTAAACGAGATGTAGGGTTATGACGAATGATGGTAGACATGGAAAGATTGTTTGGACATTTGGATGAATAACTTTTTATTTTTCAAACTTGGGATGGTGGATGACGGATTTTGGAGGGATGGTGTTTGGAACCAACACTTTTATATGCCTTGATTGATGACCATTTTGAAGGAGGTGGACATGTGTTATATGTGGGAGTTCTCTTGTCTTGTGGCTCCACATTGTGATTGACTTTTGTATTTGACTTGGTGTCTTTGTTTGATCCACTTTTCTTTGGGATCCATTTTAATTTCATTTGTCCACTTGTCCTTTTGTTTGATTCAATGGCCTTTGACATTTGATTTTGATCTTTTGACTTGTAAGACTATTATTTTTGTTGGTTCCAAAGGGAAGGTTTATTCATAATAGAATGATGGTTCATGGTGTGGGTGGAGGGGGTGTTGGTAGCAATCTTATGACAAGAATTTCTCATGGACTCCATTTTGATGTTTGTATCTGATAAGGTTGCCCCCATTATCAAGGAAGTACCACTGACATCATTTGATTTTCTAACTAAAGAATAGCCAAGACCTTGATGTCTGTAATTTTTCGAAAGTTGTATTGGTTCTAGAATGCCTTGCTTGTGTATGCCTAGTCCTTTGCCTTGATATTGCATGCTTTGATAGATTCTATTTGTGATGGGGTATTTGTTGTTTTGAAAGCAAGATGCTAACCCATCATTAGGTATGTGGATACTATCACTTGTAATATTTTCGTCTACAAGAAAGCCTGCTCTGACAAAGATAGATGACCCTACTTGATAAAGTGTCTTAGCTTCATTGTCATGTTGGACATATTCCTGACTGATATCTTTGGTCTGATCATGTGACATGTCAGGTTTAGATGATTCTATTGGTGCTTTCAAGGCAATTTTGAAGCCATCATTATGTTTAGTGTCATAGAGTCCAATGATTTTTGCTATAGCTTGATCATTTTCAAATATGTCCATATTGGAATACTCTTGTGCTTGAGGAATATCATCTATGTGTGTCATAGAGGCAAGTGTCTCATTTTGGAAAGTGTCAATAGTCGAGGCTTGTATAGGATTGGAAAGGGTTTGATCATGAATGGCATAAAGGTCAAGGAGTGGATCATTTTGGATTTCTTGGTCACTGGTAGGGTCTTGGTCAAGGATGGGGTTGTCATGGATTTGGACTTCTTGGTCAATGGTAGGGTCTTGGTCAAAGATGGGGTTGTCGTGGGTGATACAATTGGAAATAGGGTCATGGGATGGACTACCTTGTTCTTGACATGAGGGTGACATTATAATGTCATGCTTTGGGCTTTCATTTTGACATGTATCCTCAAGTTTATTAAATAGGATTTGACTTTGAGTAATGATAGAACTTTCATGACTAGATCTGGCTTGTGAGGGGGTGACTTGAAAAGGATTAATGAATGGCATACTAGGATAGGATGCGGGGACTTGGACAAGACTAGTATGTGAAGGGCTAGGATAGGACATGGAGACTTGGACTGGACTAGCATGTGAGGGACAAGGATAGGACATGGGGACTTGGACTGGACTAGCATGTGAGGGACAAGGATAGGAGTCTTGGATTAGATTAATTATTGAATGACAAGGATATGACATGGAGACTTGGACCGGATTGGTATGGTATGATGTGGGGACTTGACATGAGTTGGTAGATGGTTGATAAGGGATGCAGACTTGGACAAGATTAATAGGTGAAGGACTAGGATATGATGTGGAGACATGGAATGGACTAGCAGACAATTGACTTTCCTTGTCAAAGTTAGGATAAGGGTGATAACTGGATGTGTGTTGTGAATTAATGGCAGGATTTGTGTTAAGTGAATTTTGGTAGTGAGGGTAGATGGACGAAGGACTAGGACTCATGGATTGTTGGTACGAAGGACATTGATTGTCAGTTTGGAGGAATTGTCTCCTAATGTCTAATGCTTGTGGGTATTGACCTCTATAGAGTAATTGGTATTCAACTTTACTAGCAAGCCTATCAATATGTTGGTGAAGAGAAGACAAGGTGGTGGATGTCATGATGTTAAATGCAAAGTGATAATGACGTTTGTCTAAGGGAAATGACTAATGCAAGGTGATAAAATTGTCAAGAAAGGATGCCAAATGCCAAGATGACAATGAAGATGTTGACTAAGGAAAATGACCAATGCCAAGTCTAGATGCTAAATGAGGACTATGATGGACAATGCCAAGTTGACTACGATTGTTTTCTAATGTCTTGTTGAAAAGTCTAAGTTGTCCAAGGTTGATTGTTTGTGTTCAAATTTGTGAATGTTGTGTATATTGTTTAAAAATCTAGAAAACACTTGACAAGCACGATGTTTTGGTGTAAGCAAGTACACATGAGACAAGTACAATCCTAAAAGGTCAATAGGCCAAGGGTTTGTATACTTGGTATAGCCCACCAATATACCCCGGATTGGTGATAAACACCTTTCCTTCTCGAGAGCGGATAGCTTAGAATTTTGGTGGCATTGGCTCCTCTCCACGGCTCATTAACGTCATTTGAGCACACCAAATTCAAATTCTTGGGTAGTGACTTCCCAAGAACTGCTATCTTTACTCAAGGGGATCAGTAGTGAGTGTCTTCAGACATGATACTGTACCCTGCACTATACCAAGCAACGGCCAAAGAATGGTTGGACACTAAAACAAGGGGTATTTAATGCGGGCATTCTATTTGTGGGGCATGATCCATGCGGCGAGAGTCCCCTTTCGGATCCTTCTTGTCGGAACCACACGCGTGATTCTTGGGTTTCCCCAAGAACCCACTTTTATATACTGGCTGGAAGTCCCTCAGGTTCAGGGTGCTACTGGTCTAAGTCGTCCTGGGGTGAGTATTTTTTTCTACCAGAACAGGCCCAAGTTCTAGAGTTAGTAACCGTTTCTCTTACACCCAAGATCGCACAAATGCGCAAGGGGAGAGGATACTCTGATATACCAAATCGTGAAGGGTAAAAATAAATAAAAGCGGGTCTAGTTTTCTGATCACTGAGTTTTCACAAGGTGAGAGCATACTCGCCTACCGTTTTGCAAACACATTTAAACATGATCAAACAGATGGGTAAGTGCACTGAAATGGTCACACTTTCATAGCCAAACTAACAAATAACGCGTTCGCGTTATAGTTTTCTTTGCAAATTTGCTTTGGTATTTGCCTTGGAATACCAACCCAAAGGCTTGGAGGGTATTCCCAAAGACCACAGACATGTTTTTTCCAAATTCAACAAATTTTCACATAATCGGGTTTGTGCTCACCATCAAAATTGCATATGGTTCAATATCAAGAAAATCAAACACATGGGTAATGTTAGATTCTTTATTAGCTTTCCAACGATGTAATTTTTTTCACTTTCTAACAATGTTAAGCCTTTCATCCATAATTTCTTTTGTTTGTATGTTCGTTTTTCTTCAAAAAGTAGTGTTTGGTTTTTTTTCGCTATAAATTAACTGTTCATCAAAATTTGAAATAAATTACATTTTTAGAAACTAGACTCCATTCTACAATTTTTTTTAAAAAAAAATAAAATAAAATCTATTAGTTTCAAAAAATTTAGGGGCAGCATGGCCAAATTTCTGCTTTTAGGAAGTGCCCACTTAGAAAATTAATAAAAAATCAAATATTCATTAAAAATTATTAGAAAATATATAGTCCTTACTACATACTGTATCTAACTTTGGAGCAATTTTAAAAATACTACAAAATGTCCATCGTGCTCGGGTCACACAAGAGTTGCTATGTTATGTTTTTATGACAAAACAACAACAATTTGTGTATGTCCCTCTTTTGAACCTCTTAATCTCAACCATTTTCAAAATAAATTAGTAGTTTAGAAAGTAGACTCGGAGCACTGCGGTCCTTGTTTTTGTTGCATCTAAATTTTTTGAGTGTAGCTATCCTCAATTTCACGTCCAAGGTCAGTATTTCGTGATTTCAGAAAAAAAGTGGCCACTTAAGCCCCTTTTTTGGGAACCATCTTGGTGCACTTACCCATTCATTTTAATTGCACCAAAATAAAATGTGTGTTACACTACTAAAATGCAAGCACATTGTTTTGATGTTTATTCTTTGACATCCGAACTTGTAAGACCAGGAGTTAGAAGTTTAAATTTTTGCCTTTGACCCACGAAAACTCCAATGCCACATACTGCCAACAAAGATTAGTAACCAAAAATAAATAAATAAAAAATATTAATGACAATAGCAAATTAAAATAGTGATAACTTGCTCAAAACTTAACAAAAACTTAAAGCGTAGATATTTATGGAAAGCTAAATGATAGACCTTCAAAACCCATAAAACTTTTTCCACGATTTTGCACAAAAAAAAATGTTATAGACAAAAGAAAAATGCGGGTTTTAAAAGCTAAATTAAAAAACTAGTGATCACTAAAATGGCCATAACTTTCTCAAATATTAACAAAATTTAAAACCGTTTGATGTTCTAAAAATCTAAGAGTGAGATCTACAAAACCCAGAAACCGTTTTAAAATATTTTATTCGCCCTTTTTTTGTGCTCAAAAGAAAGTGACGGGATTTCGTATGACTTCTTGGCTGTAACCTGCAAAACAGTGAAAACCAATAAGAACACACACAAATTTCTGTCTAAAACATCGGGTTCACCAAATGTATCTATAGAAAATTGGATGGGGTTAGATTAATCAAATAATAAACATCAAAAATCCAAATAAGCTATCAAGAACAATGAAAAATCAAGACAAAGAACGATTATACCTTCCTTTTCTTCCATGCTTCACCTTCATAGCACCTTCTAGTTTGTAGCAAGTCAATGAGGCCCTCAGATTTCAAATGAGCAACCTAAAGTAATGTCTAAGCCCTATGCAAATGTTGAAAGATTTGATAGAATAATGCCTATGTCTATGACAATATGCTCAAATGAAATAATAATTACCAATGCTAAAATGACTATAATGCCTGTATTAAAAAATGAATAGATTCCGAAATTATGAGCAAAATTGTCTTTTATAGAAAACACAATTTTGAGTGAACGGATGAGATTGAATTCTAAGAAAGACCTAGAACGAGAGGTCCAGATTAAATTTGAGAATCCCTAATTAGGGTTAGGGAAAATTCATTAATCGAATGGTCAAAATAATATCTCAGATAATCGAATCGACGATGGAGAATAAATGAGACAAATTAATTAGAAAATAAAGATTTTCAAAAATCAAGAAGATAAAGATTGTCTGATTTGCGAGATTCAAAAAATCAAGAAGATAAGATTTGAACTGAGGATCAGATTTGGGAAATCAAGAATCTGCCCGATTACTTGATTTTTGGAATATTAGTTACTAATTTGAATTAAATTAACTCAAATTATGGATTTTATGAGACAATAAATAATCTTTTTCAGATTATTTACCAAAATGGACTGACAGTTAAAATTGTGATGACATTTTAAATAATTGATTTATTTAAAATGAGAGGAATATTAAATTAGCAATTAAATAATTAATTTTAATTATTTAATTTAGAAGATAAGATTAATTAATTAAATAAATTAATCAATTTATTTAATTAAGACAGTTAGTGACATATTAAATAAATAAATAAAACTTATTTATTTAATAATCAGGAAGAAACATATGACAGAGGGGAATTAAATAAATTAAGAAATTTATTTAATTAAGGGAAGACTTAGACAATTAATGACGTATTTAATAAATAAATAAAATTTATTTATTAAATAATCATGAAGAATAAAAGGACATGAATTAATTAAATAATTATGAATTATTTAATTAATAGTTGAATGTGGACTGAGGATGTAATTAAATGTCATAATTATGCTGGGACGAAAGTAGTAAAAATGAAGCTTGCAGGCCTAGGTCATTTTTAAGTGTCTACAGGAAGATCTTGGACCGTCTTACAACTATTTGTTCTAAAGCTCATTGGAGCTATGTATGTAAGTGTATGTATTCTTATATTGTTTTAACTTGTGAAGTTATTGTAATGAAATTGAAATATTTATTGTAATTTGATATGGCATCTTCTCAATTAAAGAAAGAAAATTTTGATTGCAATGACTTGTTACTTAGTTTATTTATTCATATGGTGTAAAATTAGAAAAAAATACTAAACTAAAGGGTTGACACATTACATGTGGTATCAGAGCTACTAGGTTCAGCACTGAAACCTATGAGCTCATTACACAACAATGCATAAACCTTATTATAAGATAATGGTTGAAAATTTATGGTGCCATAATGGCAAGAGAAATAACATAGGGAAGTGAAAAAGGGAGATGAGAATTACTAGAAAGTTGGGAGTAGTTAAGATTCGTCCCTAGAATAGGAACTCCTAAAACAAGAAGTCATGATACCACCTAGTATTGCAAAGATTATGCAATCAAGATATGTAGGAAGGTTAGGAAGAATAACCATTATATACCTTTATCCTACTAGGTAGCTAAGGGACTCCAAGGGAATGAGAAGAAATGAGATAACCCCTTAATTGTAGCAACCTACAATTATAAAGAGTCAAGAATTCTTGGATTTAGCAAAACACCTACGAATATATGTGTATGTGATGTCAGCATAAATTAGATTGAAGTAGGAACTCAATGAAGAAGGTATCCACAAGGTTGGAGAACTCTTGACATAAATCTAATTCTTGTGTAAGGATAGGATCTTGCAAGAAAAGAGTTAGTACCTAGGAAAAGAGAAAAGACTGGAATGGTTACAATGAAGTGATCAATGACGTGGGCATGATTCCACCGACCAAAATTAATAAGATTATTGGAGTTTTGATTAAGATGTGAAAAAGAGACCAAACAACTTTGGTATCTCTAGAGGATAAAAGAATAGGGTTCCAAGCATTGGAATAAAGTCACTTGAAAAGGTTGGCTTGACCAAAGGTTTGGATAGAACATAGATTGGTTGGAGTTATAAGATGAACTCACCAACATGTCTATGAAAATCAACATCTGTTTAGAGGTTCCAAAAGGAAATGGAATACAATAAGCACTATGTGTTAGAATAATAGAAGTTGCAAGGAAAACAATGTTTTAAGTTGAAAGGTACATCAACAAAAGAGGTTTGTGAGAATGGATATTCCTCTACCAAAAGGGATATTGGAAAATAATTGGAATATTAGAGGGTCTCTTAAATTTTAAATTTGTTGATTATTCATTAGATCTCCTATTGGATGATCCAAGTTATTGAAATCTATGAGATAGAAATCAATGATGAATCTAACTTTGGGAAGAGTATATTCAAAGTATGCCATTAAGGCAAGAAAAGCCAATGAAAATCCAACAACAAAGAATGACAAATCCTTTCCAAGAAACAAGAATTGCTAGGAGTTCAACTTTTAGTAGAATCAAAAGTTGTGGAAACACTAAGGGGGGGAGGAAGAGAGTGGATTGACTCAGGTCAAGTACCCCACCCAACGAAAAATGAATATATGTTTCCAATTTGGAAGAACTAATGACTTCTTCGCAAGTCATGATGACAATTAAGTCATACATTTTATGACAAGGAAAAAGGTATTAGGATTTTTGGAGTAAGATAAATGAAAAGGTCAAGGATTATGATCTATTATCATCCCATACCTTATAATTATCTGATTGGAAGATCAAAAGATATTATTATTGATGCCTTAGAAAAGGATAGGCAGATAATTTGATCATGATGGGGAAGATCATTGCCTATGGGATTGGCAAGGGAATATTTAGATTACTCGTGATTGGAAGAAAATGTCTCTACACTCCTATATATCTTATATAGGGGAATTTAGATAATGATGTTATTTATATATATATAAGTATTAATACTTCATATTATGAAATATATCCATGTTGTGAAGTAACTTGATAATGTAGCTTACTATGCTAAGAGACTTGGGGATGATAAGGTTTAGCTATTAAGCCATAGAGATGGAGTGAAAGATAAGGTAGGATGTGATGTTATATAAACCACATCAAAAATATCTTTATGAGAATGATTATTTGATCATATCTTACTCTTGAATGAAACCATAGGTTAAAATAATCTATTGAGGTGAGTTACATGTACTAGACTACTCATTAACACTTTTAAGTTGGGCATAACTTACTTGGTTGATTGTACATTTGGTCTTGATTGGAACATATAGGGGAAGAGTAACCTATAACATTGTACTAGTCAACAATTGAGGACTCTATCCTAAGAATTGGAAGGGAATATTGAGATTGAGATTCGCCCATGAGAATGTGTAAATCACTTGAGCTTATGAAATTCTATATGAGTGGAAAACTTAAGTGGGATACCTAGTGAGTTAAATTAGCTACTTGGTTAACTACTTTACACTCTAGAAAGGAAGTCATATTATTGAAAAAACTCTAATTTGAGTGAATCTTATATTGAAAGGGATACACTCTCAAATGGGAGCATCTATTGTTATGTCGTGACATCATAAAATTTTCACTTAGCATGAAATGTTGGAAATTTTTACTAAGTAGAACACCAGGATTGTTATTTGTGCTCAAATGTGATATACTGAAGTTGGGAATCTCCTATATGATTAAGAGAATTCATGGAGCTAACAAGAAATGTATGTGCTTGGTAATTATATATGAAACTAAATCTAATATCTGCTAGGGACCAACATGATTGAATGAGGATTAATACTTGAAATTAGTACCAATTCTTATCAGGAAAATTAGATTGAGTTAAAAGATGAATTACATCTTTGAAAATAATCCAAGGACAAAATAAATCCACGATATGGATGTCTTAAGATAAATGGGATTTATCTCCACAAAAATCCTAACCATCTTTACATGGGAATTAAAGATGGTGTGAGATCGAAAAATAGGTTTTCACTTAGTCAAAGAATAGAATATTAATGGAAATAAAAGAACCTTATACCCAAGATTTTGGAAGATTCAGGAATGGAATGAGGAAATTAATGTCAGAGTTAGGACATTGGAACAACAAAGGGAATTTTCGGATGAGAAACGACTATAACCTGGGAAAAGAAAGAGTAAGAAGTTGCACATAATGTGACAAGATATTGTCTAGTATGCCAGGAAATGAAGACCGAATGCCATCATCGGTGGGACATGTATACTCTCTTGGGATTCCAGAGGGAAAATGGTAGAACACAAGATAGATCAATCTGTCTATGTTAGTAGAATTGACATAATGTTCTAGTGGATAGACTCACCAAGGTAACCAATGCTATTTGGAAACTTGACTTATAGGATTTTGGTCCTAAATAATATATTGTGGAAAGTAGTTGCTTAATATTCCTGAGAAGGATATTTCAGTTTTGAACAAGAAAATAATGATAGGGTTGTGTAAACCATGATCATACTATGAAACATTCAGTTGATAGAATGTGCAATATATTATTATAGTCAAATAAGAAAAAATGGTAGACTAAATCTTAAATGATTTATAAACTTCTAACATTGAGGTTTGGACCATTATATGGAAAAGAATGATGGAAACTCTATTAGGTTGAAATAGTCTTAAGAAATAGGGTTAACCATAGACTTGATAGATTGTCAAAAAGGAGTAATGGATCAAGGTGATTGATGAAACGTTGTCGATACAAGGCTTAAGTATGAAGCAATGTCAAAATTTGACAAGTGTCCAAGAGCAAAGTTATGCTCAGGATGGACAAGTAATAAAAAACAAGTACTTTATGGTAAGGAAAATAGATGTGTAAGTGACGAGCAGACTTAGTTTATGAGTTGTCTAAAAGTGTAAATACAAAAGGGGAAGGATTGGACCCATAGTGTAGTGCACAATAAATCGTTATTCCTTTTCTATTTGGATTATACTAAGGATAAACTCATGGGCCAATGATTTTTGTTCACTATGTGTTGGGTGTTATGTATAGTTACTAGTGTATCTAGGATGTGTATGTGTATGTGTAATAAATCTCTTTGGGAGAGTAAGTATGTGTAAGGCATACGAGATTTCCTTATGCAAATGTGAGGGAACTCGAAGCAAGGTCTAGGAAGGACAAGGTTGCTACATAGGATGAATGTTTTATAAATCTTACGTAATTTGAGAATGGTAAGTAAAACTTTATTTGAATTCAATTGTATGTTAAAAGGTTATAGATCATCAGGGATGATGATTCACAAGGGAGGAAGTATGTTACATCCAAATTGTGAAGTTACTATTTACATAGGGTAAATGTGAATGTAATGTGAATTCTAGAGACGAATAAATTTTGCTAGTACCTTGTTATCAATATGAATGTTATCACATTTGATGTTGTTTCATTTGATGCTATCTTAGTTGATGTTATCCATGGTGTAATATTGCATATATGTGAATAGATGGTTATTGAATTATTATTCTAACTTTGGAGATGTTTATGTATACTGCATATATTGTGAACAATTGACTACCAAGTGCATGTGTTAGTGGTTGTAGGTAAATGTTCATTCTCCATTGGGAGGGGAAGTATCACTTGGGAGAAGATCTTGGTCGGGTAACCGGTAAAGTAAACTATCTGAGTATATACACACACCACATTAAAATGATTGAGTGAGTCAATTTGAGGGTAATACATAAGTCATCCTTAGTTGATATGTCTGCATTTGAGAGTCTTGTTACTACTACATGCATTATTGGGTGATGTTTATCTATTTGAGCTTGTGAATTCCTTCCTTATATCTTTATGCTTTATTTTGTGATTGATGAGTCTTTATATATATAAGTACATATACATATATACATGTGAGTATGTATATATGTATAAATATATACACATAAACATCTTTGTGTGTTTGACTACCAAAACAATGGTCTATACTTGATTTTTGAATAAATTATGGCTTTGCATGATATGGGTATTATGTGCTTGGATATATATATGTGTGTGTGTGAGTGTGTGTGTGCGTGTGCGTGTGCGTGTGTATATACATAAGCATTTATGCTTCAATAGAGGAGTGTATTTATGTATGTAAATATATATATAAATATATTATTGCTGCTATTATATGAATTTTTACTCATTTGAGTTCATTTGAATATCAAATATAAATGTATTTGGTTACCATGGAATATATATATATTTAAATATATATATGTACATGCATATATATGTAATAGTGTTAAAGCTATTTGTGAACATATATATGTGTACTTGTATATAAACAAATATGTATTTATATATAAAAATGATAATTAAATAAAAATTCAAATTGTAAACATGAACAATGCCAAGCATATATAGGTATATGTATATATATGCAAATTACATATTGGATGATTATATATCGATTATCAATAATAAGTGCTTGGGGCCAAGTATTTACTAAACCATAGGCCAATTTAGTACAACATTTGCATGCACATTAGAGGGCCAAATATGTCTTGTATTGATCAAGAATAAGGGGCAAACTATATGTTGAATTTATTGCAATGAATAAGTCAAATTGACTAGAATACCTTAGTCGATGCTTGGAACACCTATACTAAAAAGACTTAGTCAAGCATAGTATGTTGCACGTGGAGTATGGAGAAAGGATTATTAAAGCCGAACAAGATAAGTTGGGAGCAGTAAACCACATAGGGAGTAAAAACGCATCATGTGATACATGTTGACTATTCACAAAAGTCAATTTGTAAAAGACTTTTTTTGATGTTATAAGTCCATGGCTAAAATATGTCGATATTGGACATTATTTTGGAAGTCGACTTTGGATCATACATGGCACTTTGTAAAGAGCTATGTATCACCTACCAAGAATACACATGAGTGAGACATAGCAATACGTCTAGTGTTTGCTAGCTTTGACTTGGTTGATATAAGAAATGAAGAAAAAATGGACTAAGTCCAACGCATTTATTTGCTTCAATTGACTCAACCCATAAAATAGTTGATTCAGGTTGTGTTGCTAAAATATCATTGACATATTCTTCTCAACTAGAAATCATGCCAACTTAGTCTATTTAAGAGGCTTTAGCATCACCTCTATTTTCACTTTCTTGTAGATGTCATTGCTGGAGGAATATTCAAATTCTCCATGTGCTGATTAAAATGGTCTTTGAATTGTTGTCAATGAGGAATTTGATATGTTGATGAATTGTGTTGAGTCTAAGCTTTATCTATCACCACCTTTATGCTGACTCATATTGCATGAAACTAGTGTCATTCCACATGCCAAAACTATAGGATTTTTCAAGGCTAGATGCACTATAAATAGCCACACCAACTCACTTGAAATGTATTCTTACCCATTCTTGAGTAATCGTTATTTTCTATCATTCATAATCATTCTCATTTTTGTATTCTTGTGTGACCACTATTTCCATTCTCCCATTTCACTTGAGAGAGATGTACATACCAAGAGTATATGTCCTTAGTTGGTTATCATTCTGAGTAAATTACCAATTATAATCATATGTTATATGAGTGAGCAAAGAGTGAGATCTTGTGAGGAAGAGTTGTATTACACTGAGAGAAGTGTGCTATCAACAAGAGAGAGATGGAGCTATGTTGGGAAGCTGAATTAAGTTGAACTACTGTTGGAGAAGGCTGCACTGCCATCATTATTTGGGATAAGCGATAATAGGCATGCAAATTTCTTCTTGCTATTGATGTATTTTCTATGTTTCCTGAAATGTCTTTTCTATTTGTGCAATAGAAGTATTTAAGATTATTTTTGAAAAAGGGAATTGAAGCTTTTAAGTTGTTTTTATACTTTTTTTTTAAGTACTCCATGATAGGAGAGATTGCTTGACACAAGTATTTAACTATGCTAGATGTGTCGAAGAGATTGTTTGACATAGGTATTTAATTATGTTACATATGGTACAACATAAGTATTTAATTATACTAGATATGTTTGAACAAGAGATGTAATGTGTTTGTATTTACTCCATAGTAGGAGATGGGTGTTTATCATAAGTATTATATACTAGGTATGATTGAACATGAAAAGCACATATGGAACACTTAGCTAAATTATTTATTTAACTGCGAAAGCTTGTGTTTTCTCCTAGGAGAGGTCATCCAGTATGGGAGAGGGTTTAGTATACCAAACTTGTGTACTTACTAGTTAAGTAGGTTTATTCCAAGTAGATTGTTTTGAAGATAGGTTATCTAGGATGATAGACTATCCATTGAAGGATATACCTAGCTTGTGTACTTGCTAGTTAAGTAGGTTTATTCCAAGTAGATTGATATGGTTTTAGGTTATCTGGGATGATAGACTATCCATTGGAGGATATACCTATGCATAGCTTAAGATAGTCTTAAGTCAAATCAGCCCTAAGTAGTGTATGTGATAGATGACTACATTCAAAGTACTGAATGAGAACTCTTTGATCAAATTAGTGCAATGTTCGAGACTCCACTTAGTTGTGTGACTTTTGAGAGTACACTGTCAGTTCACCATGATCCAGTACTACATGCTAGTTCAAGGTTTTTAGATTGCATAGGTTCTAGTTATGTAGGACACAACACTATGCTCAGTTGGTTGTCATTATTGGTAACTCTACCAATCTCTTCATTGAAGGGAAGGGCCATCTATCAAATGATAGATGTGTGGGCACCGCATTATGATTCTGTGGTTGGTGAAAAAGTGCATGAGTGATGCTTCTCCTCCATAGCAGGTGACAGAAGAACCAAGATTTGAAAGGGAAGATCATTGACCGTCATACAACTATTTTCTCTAAAGCTCATTGGAGCTATGTATGTAAGTGTATGTATTATTGTATTGTTGTAACTTGTGAAGTTATTATAATGAAATGGAAATCTTTATTGTAATTTGATATGCCATCTTCTCAATTAAAGAAAGAAAGAAGTTATTGCAATGACTTGTTAATTAGTTTATTTACTTGTACGGTGTAAAATTAGAAATTTTTACTTCATTGAAGGGTTGACACTTTACACTTCAACAATAGAAATTTTCAAAATACTCATCTCATCTTCGATATTGAATTTGATTCCATTTATGTATCTAGCCACCATCTCTCTATCCATTTCATGATGTCCTGCTCTGATCACCATTTTGTAAAATTCTTTTGTATACTCCTTCACACTCATATCTTTTTGTTTCAAATTTTGAAGCTTTTTTAACAGCTCCAACTCATAATCTCCTAGAATAAACTTTAGATTCAATCTAGAAACCATCTATCTCCACTATGTTATCCTCATCTCACCAAATTCTCTACTCTTTCTTTTTGTAACTCTTTCCACCACAATGTAGCATGTACCTTAAGCTTTGTGTATGCCAACCTTACCCTTTATGGGTCTCTAATATTCTTAAACTCAAAATAATATTCCAAGTCTCCAATGCAATCTATTAGATTCTGAGGATTCAATGTGCTTGAAAGTTTAGGGACTTATATTTTATGGCCTCTATTGATTTGGTCTATTTCTCTTAGAAATATTTTTTCTCCATATGTTGGCTCATCATTTTCTCTCTCAGTTTCATGTACAACTTCCTCATCTTCAGTATGTACATCCTCATGCTATGGATTTCTTCTCAAACCTACAACTATATTTCTTAGCTCATTTCTCATTTCATTGTGAAAGTTTTCTAGCATTTTCTCTACTCTTCTAGAAATTATCCTTCTTGGGGGAATCTTGAAATCCTCTTGACCTTTTCTCCTATGAAGCTATTGTCTTCATAGCTCTCCATAGCTATAGGACTCCACACACTTGCAACAACCTTTGGAGCTTCAAAACAATTTCAATCCTCACCCACAGATCCTGGCATAAGCTACCTCACATTTGGCGCTCTACTTATGCACTCAAGATCAATCGCTTTGATACCATTTGATACAACACCCTCATGTTCTCTTATATTTTGCTATTGATGGTTTTATTGATTTAGAAACTCTTGATTTTTCTACAGATTGTGCATCTACTAGTTTGGAATATTTTGTGCATCATTTTGATTTCCCATTTTTTGTTGAGTAGCCTTGTAATTTTGGTTTATCTATTATATATTTTGGGAATGTTTGTTATAATTTAGTAGTTGGTAATTTAAAGCAAGTTGTGCTTTTTGTATTGGAAGTTATGCTTCAATTTTTTGCTGCCTATGTATCATATGATCAATAAAATCTCTCTTGATCAACAACCATTTCCCTTCTTTCATTCTCTAATTGCATGATAGTATCAACATCAAAGAATTAAGTATCTATTTATTCTTCTATTTCATGAGAGGAGGTAGAAGAGTTATGATGTATGTTTCTTCTTAAATTCCTTACATGTAGGGGTGGGGGTAAATTTATATCTACACAACCAACATGCAATTCTTCGGATTTAGTTTTATTTCTTACACCAACATTTGCCTCATTCTCAAGCATATTATAATCATGTCTAAGATTTTTCCTATTAGTTCTAATCATAATATAAATTTAATCATTTGATGTGTATTGAGCATGGTCCCTTAATACATATCTTCTACCTAAAATACTTGCTATTATAGTACTTTGGGAATTATACAAAGATGACATACCTAGATTTGCAGCTCTCTATTATGCATGCCTTCTTACTTCAACTGGGATCACCTCATATAGTTCTTGACATCTAGATCATCATCCTATCTTTCCATTGCTGATTTAAATTTCTCACCAATAATTTTGTAGTTTATCTTTGATAGAGTTGTCACTCAAATCAAGAGAAATAAATGTCTATATGAGTGAACTTGTTGAAACTATCAACCAAAGAATAATTTTCATGGTTGCACTGTAATTGTTTTTTGACTTGGTTTTTCAAGTTGGAAGCTTATTTAAAATATCCTCAATAGTGATTCCATTTTTTGTGCCCTAAGTTGTAGGTTCCAGATCCCTAAGGTTGGATAGTATCCCAAGTGCTATGAGTGTTACACATAGGAAGAATATGATGAAGCCTATATTCAGGTTGGGAAACTAAGGACCAATTATTGATATGGATAGGACCTCCTTCATTTATATCTTTTCTAAACCGAGGGGGTTTCCCTAAGGTACTACAATAAATATCATCATAGAATAAAAACACTCACCTTGGCACAAACCATACCTATTGCATAGTGCACCCCTATTTTGATTGTCACTTCATGCCTAAATGTTGGTTTGGGGAACTCAATGTTAAGAAACTTATTAAAATAAATTATATACCATATAAATTTCTAAGAATGTGTTTTATAAGAACCCCTTATGTTGATATATACATTCAAACATGGTAGTGAAAACACACTAGAATAGAGAAATTTGAAGAGATGATTATATTATTTTGTTGTGAGCATGTTGGGATGATGGGAAGATGGATCTAGTAGTAGAGTAATGCCTTTATCCTATTAAACAACAAAGTATTTGAGCTCTTCAAAAGATGTAATAATTGAAATAAAAGGTGCTATCTTAATTAATATACTACAAAATATTATGGATTTCAAAATGCACATGCAAGCTAGGATCTACACTTACATTTAAAAAAATAATAAATGTTTAAATAATATTAAATGAGTCTAATTATTAATCCATGAGAGTACCCATAATTTTTCTTTATTATGCTAAAATTATACCTTATATAGGATTTGCATGGATTTTATAGTCATCTAACTAGCCAACTAAACAGCACACATCTAGAAATGTATACCAAACATAATGAGACACTTGACTAAGGTTGATTATACCTTTGATAATTCAATATAAAAAGGTTATAAATGTCTATTACAAATTTGAGATGAACCCACATCATTAAAATATCAAAATACATATATCTAGAACTAAAAATCAAAACCTTAGGGCTTCTAGTGAATATCATTTTCTCTAGTGGTTCTACAACTACCATCAAGTGATCTTGTGGGAAGAACCATGATATTCTATAATTTTACATGCCTCTCATGCATTTTTGTATCACCTTCACATGGCCATACACTTGAAACCATGCCCTTACATCAACTACCATATATTTTTTAACACCATTCATGTCTTAGAGGGGGCCATAGGTTGTTGAACACCCAAAATACTAAGAGGGGGGTGAATCAATATTGCATTAAACCATCTATACATTAGCTATCCAATTACCATAACACATCCAATTGCAATAATGAATGAAATCATGAAACATCCACAAAATCACATAACACATGAACACCGGGATTCTTACGTGGAAAACCCAAAATGGAAAAAACCATGATGAGGGTTAGCTCACAATATATTATATCCAAATATAGTATATTACATAAATGCCCATTGTAGGTGGAATCACTTTCCACAAATAATAAGATAGATGAAAGAAGGGGTGGCTCACAACCTATTGAACTATTACAAATGCATCTACAATATGCTAGATTACAGTTCCAATGAAGTAAAAAATCAATCTATGTACCAAATTGGATCAATGCACTGCTCTGAGCCTATGAATTCACAAAATTCACACAACTTTGATCACATTCACATCACTCACATGTAGGTGAAACACCATAGATGTCATCTATTACTCATTACTTGAACCTTGCTTTTATTCTGTCCCAAAACACCAAAATCAATCTCCTATATATGTATCCACATCAAGTGTAACATCAATTAGGTTGACCTAATTGGATGTAACACACAAAATTTGAACTTTTTATCCTAAAAATTTTCATCCACATCTCGTTCCTTAATTCCAAAATCAATTTACCTTAAGATAGGTTAGGATGGACCCAATATAGGTCCTACATAATATTGCAACACATATTAATCCTTCAAACGTGTTAGGTCAGCCCTAAATAAGACCCAAACATAAAATATTTCATTTGTTTACCCAATTCGCCACATGTGTAACTAAAAACTTTATCTCATCTGAAATTCCCACTCAACTAACATCTGATAGCTTAACTTCAACATTGCAACTCAAAATAATTATCTGCGAAGGAATACAGAATCTACCACACCGACATACCAAACAGAAAATAACTGTAATATACAGGACTAAACTATGTCATTCATATCTTCCAAGATACTTCATCAAACAAAAAAAACTATTAGATTTAGATGCATCTGATGTTCACCAAATTATTTTTAGAATTACAAAGTGATATCTCTATTTGTGGTGGAGTGTGGACCCAAAAACTGGCACACTGAACCACTATACTAATAGATTTGATACTTAGGCACTTTCCTTTGTAGCTATACTTTCCAAGCCAACTTATTCTATACAAATGTCTTCAAAAACACTTATAAGTCATACTAGAGTGATCCACAAAAATATTGACATCAATGACAACACTGGATCATGCAAAATGTACATACCATGCTCATGTTGCCGGTCAACATCATCAATGAAAAACTTCCAACAATCTCCCTCTTTACAACATCATCAATGACAAGCTTCCAACATAGGTATCACGAGATGTTTGAGAGTCCTCATCTATTTAATCTCATCCATTTTGAGAACATTAATGGCATCCTAATTCATGCAAGGATATAGGTAAGGATTTTTGTTTGAACGAAGTTTCAAGACTTTGTATGTCAAAGGGGGAAATGGGAAAAATACCATAAACATTTAATAGGTATGCCAAGATGAGAAACTTTGAAACTCCAAAATTTGAAAAGTGGAATTTTGGGGGAAAAAATTAGCAATTGAGGAAAGGATGCATTGATGACCAAACCTAGAATCCAAAAATTCAAGGAAAAGGGCTTAGAGGGGAAAAGTGGACTTGGAGGGAAAGGAATTTTAGGGATGACAAGTCTGATAGAGATTTTGAAATGAGAAACTCTAAAACTTTGAATTTTATAAAGTGATTTTTTGGGGAGAAAAGTTGGTAGTTGAGGAAAGGATGCATGGATGACCAAACCTAGAATCCCAAAATTTAAGGAAAAGGGACTTAGAGGGGAAAATCAGACTTAGATGGAAAGGCATGTCAAGGATGATAGGTCCAATCAGGATGTTTGGATGAGAAACTATGAAACTCTAAAATTTGTAAAATCATTTGAATAAAGTGCAAATTACAAGGCATTGACCATAAAAGTGCCCCTTAACAATTTTTATTAAGGATATTTGATGAAAACACTTTGAATGAATACCCTTAAAAAATTACTCAACATAGGAGACCCAACTAGATATTTCTTAGGCCACTTATTCATTGAGGGTGGATAGGATCAAGTGCACAACATGGAAGCAAAATAAAGCAAACATGTAGACACCTAAAAAATAGTGTGCCAATGCCCCCAAGGATTACTTCTATCACCAGTGTACAATATATGTCACCCCATAGGAGAAAAAAAGATAGACTAAACATCCCCGACAAAGAATTAAATCATGTGCCAATGGTGAATGCTCAAAGAAAAATGCTAAAGATGATCCAAAATTGGAAAATTATATTTCTCCCATTAGAAAGAAAAAAATCCAATGGTGTATGTAGAAGCAACTTCCACTTCAAGAAGAGATATGAAGGAAGAAGTTTCAAGATGTGTACCTCTAAAAACTACTTAATTATCCACATGTTAGAATCAAAGGATGTCATAATGCAATGAGGTGAAACTAATCTAAAAAACTACGAAGAAACATTAAAAACTATATAAAACACAAGGATAAAGTAATAACATGTGTGTTGTGACTATCATTGAAGAGGAAATGAATATCCTTAACCATGTTTGTTAAATCTATAATGTGAGACTCAAAATAAATTTGTAATTCCTATCACAAAATCATCCCACAAAGTAAAATATGATGGACTAGAATGATCCTATCAAATTGAAGTACTAAAATCCATATAAATACTAGAATTTAAAGAAGCGAGAGGTGGAGGAGATGGAAGCTCAACACAAGTATCAAGAATTGAATTGGATAAAAGAACACAAAGGTTCAAATGGCCAAACTTCTCAAGAATGTAATTCATGCTAGATGCATGAGTATGAATATTAAACAAAGGAATTGTAAGATTATTAGGGGTAAAATATGAAGAGGTGTACAAGTGAGATGCATGATCAACCATCCCAACAATAATAATCTCACTATTATTCACGTCTCTAATGATCACCGAATCTAATATTCTTCCCTAATCCACTATGTATAATCTAATAGATAGAAATGAGATTAGTTGACAAGGAAGGAACACAAAGTGAATAATTGAAAGTGCCTTCTCTAACATCAATATACCATTTCCCACAAACACACATATATTTGGTGTTTGCCATCAGCATGTGTAGTAAATCACAAGGCTCAAATGAACAGAACATACCTTGTGATGAAGCCAAATGATATCTCTAAAATCTTAGTGTCTTTTATATAAATTTTTCTAAAGATAAATTGAATTTTTATTTTTTTATTTTATTTTAGACTATAGGAATCGGGTAGCACGACCCCCTATAAACTATAGTGCGCCTAGTAAACATTTTAACATGACTGGCGGCGCTGGTGCGACACACCCTCTGGTACCACGGGGGTGGGGGAGACTAGACCTCGTGACCAACCTCCTGCAACAGGAAAGATTTAGCCAACCGAGCTAGGGCCCCAACCCTAAAAAGATATTTTTTTATCAAAAATAAAATTTATCAATTATAGTGAAATCTAAAAAAGATCAAAAATTTATCTTGAAATTCCTATTAGCCAAATAAAAAATCATTTGTTATTAGAAAAACACCATATTATTATTTAATTTATACAGCTTATATTTAACTTTAAATGATCATAAAATTTAAGAGCAATACTCATTACACATAAACTTATGTGTTAAATGCAAAAACAAGCAACAACTATCAATGTCACATGTATCAACATTTAAAAAAAAATATTATGGAGTCTAGAATTTAAGTCACAGAAGTATTCATTTGTGACTTTATCCTCCACTTTTTTCCTCTTTTTAAATATGTTGAATAAATATCTCATTGTAGTCTATAACCAACCTATTAACAAGCAATGACTATATCACAAATTCATAATGCTAGTAAATAATGTTTCACAAAACTTTAAATTATATGTACAAGAAACCACAAGGTGTGGATAACAATAAGTCCAATAAAGTAGAATTAAATTTATTTTCCTTATGCCATTATCAATCACATTAGAGTATCAATTCTATGTATTGATTATAATTTACAATTTTTTCTACATACAATTATCTTTTTGAAATTCAATCCACCATCTGTAGTAGTGTGTCGCATTTTCTAAAGTCAAGTGTTTCAAATTTTGAAATAATAAATATAAATTGAGAGAGACTTGTATTTTTTCATTCTAAGAAGCTAAAATAGATACTATCCTACATAGTCATACAAAAAGAAAGATTTTATCATATTACTATACATTTTGTATAATAATATCAAAATTAAAAATATAATAACTCATTTTTAATATAAAATTTTAAATACACACTTAAGTTTTACTTACCTTTTATGTATAGATGTCATGATAAGTGCATCACTTTTCAGACTTTCTTTGGATGCTCAATAATGCAAGATTTTCTCTTCTATTGATTGAATTTTTGGGAATTTGCACCTCCGGTGTAATCTCACATCTAACCACTTATCAATCTTAGTCAATTTGCAAATTTGAAATACCAATACCTAATTTTTATACTCTTAGTATAAGAAAATTGAATGATAGCTTGAAACTTCATCAAATTCATTCTTTCAGGGCCTGTAATAAAATATTATAATATTGAATGAGCTTTGGCTGATTTTGAAGTTTTTATTTCCACTATGTAGCTTTTGATATTTGATAAAACTGAATTGATTAGGAGAGAAGTGTCAACCAACAAATAAACTAATAGTGACCACTGTTGATGCTATCAAATATATGACATTATTATAATATCTCCCATACTGTAAACTTAAATCTTTAATAAATGCTCTCACTTCTAATGTCTGTTAAATATGCAAGATTGATGAACAATTAATATCTTTGATTTTGTTACAATAAATGTTTATTGTGCCTAATTTTCTAATAAAAAACTCTACATAATACGTCCATATATCCATAAATATATCATGATTTAATAAAATAAATAAATACACTTTTAGATTTTTACTATTAATATTTTAAAAATGTATAGTTTGGTTGTTATTGTCTCTTGGCCTGAAGTAATAAATTATTAACTTTTTATGTTAATGTTGCATCAAAAAAATATTATATTAATCATTATGCATTAATTACTCCACCTTTGGCAATGACAATCAAGTTTCTTCATAGATGAGGTCATTTTTATTCTCATTTTTGTATAGTGTTATACATTTTCATTTTACTTTACTTTGAAATATTGTAGTTATGAAATTTTGGCTTAATACATGAGTTTTGATTTATCTAAATAAATGAGAATATAAATATGTTGGCAAGTTTGATATTGCTAAACTAAGCAAAATTTTCTTTTTAAATAATACATAGGTACAAACTATTGTCCAACACATTATCAATAATGGGATTCTATTTTTTTTCCATAAAATAGTAGTTGAGTGACACTCTCTCTAGTTTTCTTTCTAAAATCATGGACATAATATGTAATGTCGGGCTAAAGAAAATGCTATGAAAATATCTAATTTTAAGGCCTTTATTTTGAATCATAAGTTATCTGCAATAATTGATAGCAAAGGTCTTGTCTCGTGGGATGTTAGTGGCATTTTTCCACATGAGGTTTGTAATGTCCCATGCTAGATTTAGGGAAAATAATTTTAACATAATTAAAAATATTTAAATTGGAACGATACAAACCCTAAAATTAAATTAAGACTTACTTGTAGCAAAACAACTTTCTAAAACTCTAGATTATATTAATATTTTCACAACATTATCCACCTATAAATATGCTTCATACTTATTTATTTAATCCATAAAATAATACCCTAATCAACTCTATGCAACTCGAGCAAACAAAAGTTCCTCATTATAGTTGCTTAAACAACAGTAGTTGTATTATATTAAATGATTAGGAGATCTTTATAACTGTTGTTATTACAACTATACAAGGTAAAAATATAGTCTTCTCAAATAACAACTCATGCTTACAGTGCAACTACATAACAACAAAGGGGATAATGTTATAGTTTTGATTTAGATCGCATATCATTTATTAAAGGAAAACATATTATGAAATGTTATAATATTCTGCTATAGTAGTTAGGGAAAATTGAAATACAAAATGTTACATCCATAATAATTGTAAGTATCATTTAGAATCCTTATCACTAATTTAAAACATTACTAAAACTCAAAGGTGGGCTCTAGGTAAGTTCAGCTTGCTAGTTGAATGGGTTTTGTCCCTCAACGTGAGATCTATGGGGTTTTCATCTCTCAAACTACACATATTTGTGGGTTTTTGTTTATAGATAAGCATGCTTCAATAATAGGTGATCATACTAATTTCAAGTTAGGGTTTGGGTGGTTTGTTCAAAAACGACCTCTTCCCTTCATCTCTCCAATCTTAAGACCCTCAAAAAGAGCATAAAAAATTGCACATTGGTCTCTATCTTGGATCTAATATGTGAGAATGGTTTCCCATACTAGTTGATGGTTGTTTCTCTTTGCATTGAGTTACCAATGCCATCTCCATCTTCTTGTATAGAAATATGATTAGCTGGTATGGATGAGGGTCCCTTGTAATTGTCCTTAGCAAGTATGGTGAGGAGCCTCTTTGGGTTCAAAACCCTAAATATCACATTAATGGTGATTGTTGGCTCTCTTGCAGTGTGTTATATTGGATGTCTAACTATTTTGAATTCAAGTGTACTAGGATGAATTTTAGTACCACATGGAATCCTATAGGGAGCTGCATTTTTCATATAGTATCCCTCTAGTTGCTACACCTAGTTTTAGTTTGTTTATGCTTGGGTGATGTTTGTTTTAGTTGCTTATGATACTATGTTGCTTTATTTCAGATATGACATCGATACTATGCTAGTTTTACGTTGTGTTGATGATACACTGGATACATTGTTAATCATTTGACTATGATTGTCTGGCAACATTATGAATAAACTTTATGTGTGTTTTAGATGATGTAATTGATGTAGTATTGTACGCTAGTTTTGGTGAAGGAGACAATGTAGCATTACTCACTCGAGTACCCTGCTACGCTGCAACTCTCTTTCACAGTGTGATTGTTGATTTATGTAGATATGTGTGACAGTGTCATTTAATGTAGTTTGCAGGTACATGCATCGACTCCACCTGCTTGTCGGGTTTGAGTGTGCTATGACCCAATGGAAAATATGTTGTTTGGAGATAGTGTCAGGTCCTCATTCTTAGCCATCATTCTTGATAGAACGAGTACTTGTTTGTTACCTGTTTATGTTTGACTTCCGTTTCGTCGTGTCGTTTGTAGTTTCGTCATGTTGGAAATTGAATTGTTTTAATTAGTTAAATGGTTGAATTTATGAGTATTTGGCTTTAATTGCTATAATAGATTAAAATGATTATGTTTAAATTATTTATAATTAAATAATTATTCTATAAAGGTTTGATTTAATGTTTAAAAGATTTGATTAAATTAAATTATTAAATGGAATTCTAATTAAATGTAATTTTATTTTTATTGATTGTGCAACTTGAATGTTATTAAAAATATATTTTTAAAAGAGTTGTTTTCAATAGATTGTGCAAAATATCTGAAATTTGGACTTGGAGTTAGAAATTGTAATTTTGAGTAAATTGTTTAAGTTAGAACTGATTGATCAATTTAATTTGCATGTTGATTGTTAGTTAAGTCTTGTGACTTTGAGTTAATTGAAAATGCATTAAAATCTTTTGGTTGTGCAATATCATTCACGATGATTTTGAATGGCTGGGAAGAAAATTTTCACGACCGTTTTGGAAAAAAAGCTTTTTCTCTATATTTTTGTGGTTGAAAAGTTTTGGGGATTAGTGTATTTGGAGGATTTTGTGCTTTGGGAGAATAAAGAATCGCGGATATTTTGGTTCTTGTCTCAATCTCCATTGAATTAAAAAATTTAAATAAGGTTTTCTTCTTTGTTTTGCAACTTCTTAATTAGAAGATTCTGAAAGTTATGCTTGGAATTAGTTTGCACTGAAAACCTTTAAGCTTTCATGTAAATAACACTTATGTTTTGAAATGAAATGATTATCATATATCAACTAGAGTCATGTTTATCTGTGGATCGACATCATATGCAGATTTCACATTTTTTGCCTTGTTTAAAACTACTTGGAGATGCCAGCACTGTTTGTTTAAGTCATATTTTGTTTATCAAATTGTAGATTACCTTAGAGACACCTACTTCTCTTTTACTGGCATTGTTGTAGCAATCCTTTTAGTAGCAATTAAATTTGAAATAGTCGATTGGGCCAAAGTACGCTTGCTTAATTTAATAATCTCTTAAGATAGTGTTGCAATTGACTCTAATCTCCATGTGTTTCTTTATTCCCCTATTACATGTCAACTATTGCATCTTCTTGTACTCACCAGTTACCCAAGATAATAATCTTCAGTAAATTTCTTTAATATTTATTTCCCGTTGATTTTGTCTGTTTAGTTGCCACGTGAGATATTATTGAAATCTGTATTAAGGTAACTTCATGTATATCCCTATTTAAGAGGGGGTCTTGAACTGTAGTTGCATGTTACAAACCGAGACAAATGTACTATTAATTATGCAATAAGTATGTGTTTGAATATATATAGACTTTATGAAATGTATAATTCATGTTTATTCAACAGAAAGTATAATATTTAAATTTTATTTCAAAAGAAAATAGCTTTTGATTTGTGAATTAATGGATTATTATTTTGAATTATTCTTTGATTATTGATTGGTGTCAAAGAAAGCTGTTGTAGAAGAATATTTAATTTGTATTAAGGAATTCTTAGTTTTACAGAGGCTAGGATTAAAATTTACTTTGAAGGGAATTTAATGTTTGCTTATCGTCGTTCCTTGCATGACTTGACTTTGGACTTAGCCATGCATGATGTAATATCTTAATGAAATATTTGAAATGTTGTATAGTATCGCCATGTTATGTAAAGTATATTCACAGTTTATTTTTCATGCATGATGATTATCCTTGTTGTTTTCAGTTAGTGAAGTTTTGTATATAGGAAGAGTGGCTTTCATTAGGGGTCAGAACCCTAAGAGGTTACTAGGGTAACCTATTGAAAGTAGTTAATCCAGTGAAAACCTTAAACTTAAAGAGCAAGGGGATTGAGTAGTATTCACTTAATAGTTCTCAAATTAATGTTTTTCCTCGCTTAACATCTTAGTGCTTGCATAGGTTAAGGGTAGGTTGAGATGGTCTGGAATGGCATAGTCATTCACTTTGTCCTCTTGAAAAGTTTTTTGGTTCCACATGATTTCCTTTAGGGGCCAAGAATCGATAGAGATTGTCAGGGTAACTCAGGATGAGGGCCGGTAATATAGGAAGATTCACTAGGGTAACCTAAAACAACTATGTGATGACACTCTTATCCTTATACATGTTTTGTGGTCACTTGTGTAGAGTCACCTTTGATTTTTTTTTTTCCTCTTGGAGCTTATTAGTGATCATGTGATTTTGATACTGTCATGTTGTTATGTGATTGCCAGCCATGTGATGTTATGTTCTATTCTCTTGTATATTTGATTGACATATGGACCTAATATTATCTCTTAGCACGGAGGGAGTGGACCTTCAGGTACCACACGGTTGGGAGGAATGTGCAATATCCTCCTTTGGGTCCCCTTGTAGGTTATATAGCTCGAGATGAGATTGCTCTTGACAAGTTCCTAGATTCACTTTGTTCATGGAGTTGGACACTGAGTGTGTTTGTGAACGAGATTAACAGTTGTACATAATCGTCATTCATATTGTATACTATCTTGATAGTTATATGAGACTTTATTGTATTATGATTTTGATGTTTCAAGATTTGTCACAACCTGGCATAACGTATTTTGAATGCAACTTGATTCCATCATAATTTGTAATTGTATCATTCATTTGGAATAGAGTTTACCTTTGTATTTTATGTTAATGGTTTAGTGTTATGATAATCTTACTTGTAATTGTTTAGTAATGTTGCCATGGAATCTTGAGAACATATGTGCAGATGTTTCTTAAGTACTTAAGTTGTAATTGAATGACTTTTAAAAAAAATTAAAAAATTGTTTGGTTATTTCATTACTTTTTATGTTGTTCTCTGGGTTCCCTAGAAGGGCGTTGCATTTCACTCTATGCATTAATGGTATTTATGATGTGTAGGATGGTAGGTGGAGAAGGATAATTGAAAAGGGAAAGAACACTAAATTTTAAAGGTTTAGGTTGGTGAGAAGGGATGCTTGCATGTAAAGATTTGAAGTTATGATGAGGAGATTATTGAAAAAGAGGAATGGATGGGAGGCATGGTAGTGGGGGAAGTTTGACATCCTAATGGGGATAGAGAGAGAAGAAGATTTGAGAACATAGGCATGTTGGGAAGGGTAACTCCACCACTTTTATTGCATATACAAATTCATGAGATTATTTGTGCCTTCACACTCAAGACCCTTACAGATTAGGTCTATGCCTAGGAGAGGAATTGGAAGTACCTACATGAAAAATGGGATAAGGCAAAGCACAAGAGTAAGGAAAAAGTCATTTTCATCTAATATGTGTTATAGGGTGAGGGGACATGAGAAGTTTTCCCTACTCAAATTTTCTTACCCTTAAGTAATGTAGATTCAATAATCCAATTTATCCTTGAGAACTTATAAATCCATGTTTTTAAATACTTGTTTAGTTGGATGAATTCTAAAAAAGTTAGTTCATGTGGTTTTGCAGAATCCCTTTTTATCTCTTTATGGAATGTATTTACTTTATCATTTTCAAATGGTCCTACTAGTTGATCCACAATTCTCTGTAGGGCCTTTGCAACTATACTTGACTTGGTTGCTTCCTCTATCCCTACAACTCTTAATATTTCCTTGGGTTTCTTTATATGCCAAATATTCCTATTCCATAATTTTTCTACACTTCTTTGATACAATTAGAGGCTAAAAATCCTACACTTTGAAGAAATTTCTACCACCATAAAATTTTTGTTAAATGGTTTCTTTCACAAAGCATATTGTTTCTTTCAAGTTGTGACTTAAAATAAAGAGAAGTGAGGAAAATGCTTTATGCTTCACCTTTTCACCCCTTATGAATCATATTCATAATCATATTTGATGTACAATTTAGAAGAAGATACAAATTTTCCTCCCTCTATTTTCATTATGATTGAACATATTTTACATAAAAATTCTAGATGAGTAATGATGCAAGAATCACCATAGCCCCTTTTGATTCTCCATACTTCAATATGGGTTTACTAAATTTTTTGGACAATTTGACATTCGATTTTGCAATTATTAACAATTTTGCAATGTGGTTATGTAGCCACTGTTGATCAACCATTATATGAATTGTATCCCACACTTCTATTAAACTTTCTTGTTGAGCAATAGACATCTTCATGAATAATTTATCACACTCATTCTTTGGAACATAAAAATCCTTGATTTCTTTGAAAAATTCATAATTTATTATTAAATTATTTTTTGAAATGTTGTCCCATGAACCATCTTGTTTAATTGAAAACTTTGATCAATGGATGATTGTACTTTTTCTTGAACATGGCTAAAAAATTCCTTTTGGAACCCCTCTTTGGAAATTAGGAGCTCTATCTCTTTAGGAGGGTGGGTCATGAAGTAGATTACAATATGAGCTCAGATCACTCAAATTCTTCAATCATGTAAGGCCATACTTACATTGCTATATAATTCAATGCTTATATGTTTATATGACAAAATCATTATATTACTACGTGCTTAGATTACATATACTTAACATGTACTATTTTCCTCTCTTTTGACTATTAGTTGAATTCATGATTATATATGCTTACATGCTTTGATTGTATTTTCTTTTCATGTGTCATTTCTTCATACTTTTATTTAGTTCTAACTGCCAAGAAAACAATAGAATCAATGTGATATATAATAATTTAGTAAGAATTGAATTAATGTTGGATGAATAACATGTGTAGAAATAGAAGTGAGGTGTGTTGTATAAAGTATTTTAGGTGATATTTCTTGGGTGACTTATGGGGTAGAATGTGGACTACATTTTAAACTAAATATAAAGAAATTGGAATCAAATTAAATAGTTATGAAGGAGCATAATGGTGTGTAATATTAAAAGGTGATAAATTTAAATGATGTTTTTGGTGTGTCAAAGTAATAGTAGAAAAAAATTGAACTATATTCTTGTCCTCTCATTAGATTTTAAGCGATAAGTCTCAAGGGTTAAAATGAATACCTATGATTATTGAAGTTAGCCCCAAATAAATTAATTTCAAGATTCCATGAGTTTCTAGAGCTATTGATAAATAAAATTAAAAGTATTGTAGTATCATGATGAACTAGATCAACTTGATACAATTCTTGTTGTAGATATATGAAGGTAGCTTTAGTTGAAGCAGAAAAAGTTGTTTGAATTGTTTACATGGTCATCTTTATATAGACTTTCCCTTTTTTTATCTCTCTCCACTTCTTGGAAACTTCTAGAACTCGAGAGGATAAGATAAGATCAACTATGCTCCAAAAATTTGTCATATTCCTGGCTTAACATTGTTTGTGATGTTCATATAATTCTTGCAATAACTTTCTTGTTCATGTTGTTGCATATGATCAACTATCAAGAATATGAAATTATGAAACATAACTTTATTTAAATGTTAGTGGTTCACCAAAGGGACAAAAATAGAGTTTTTTGTATTCAATTTAAGTAAACTATTCGTTGAGCTAGAAAAAAATGTTTGATTTCAAATTGTTATCTCTTAGAAATGCACCTTATGCAAGGTTATAAAACTGAGCTTTCTAGAGAAACATGGGATCATTTCAAGGCTGTGGGTCACCTAAAGTTGAAATGAACCTTCGGAGAAGGCCGGCTTCCTATGGTGTCACCTAACTATTGATCTTGTAAGGAAAAGGGAGAAGGAGAATACATAAAAATAAAACTAAACCCTATGGCGATACACCAAAATGACAAGAACAATGAGACACTCGAGTTACACTTGAGAACTGATGATGGATATGGGACTGCACAACAAGTTTCTATAGATTATTCATAAGTATTTCACAAACAGGTTTGACATGCACACACTTTCAAGAAGGAAAAGCAGATTTTCACAAATTAAAAGCTCATGTGCAATTAAGTAACACAATTTGTAACCTACATAATACTACTTTTGCAAAGAAAGGCATGCTAACATGAGACAAAGCTATAAGCAAAGGAATATTTCATGAAGTAGCTTATCAATCACCTAAAAATACACAATATTTGCAAGAACCAGAAGGAAAATTGAACCATCAATGGTAACAAAGGTAAATTTAATATATCATGCTCTAAAATGAGTTACTGAAGTTTGCTAATCTGACAAAGGATTGCAAAAGTCACAGACTTTCGAAAAAGAATCTGAAGAACTCCTTTACAAAGAGGAAAAAATGCCTTATATACAAAATGATGTCGGCCCCTAGGGCTTACAAAAATATCAATCTTCAGAAAGATCTACCCTTAGATCTTTTCCAATGAAGTTAATGTTGCATTAAAATGTATCCCTGTTGTCTATGTAGGTGTGAAAAGATCCCCTCAGGAGAAGCCCTTAGATCTTTTACAACCACAGTATTAACTTCATGGCCTCCATGTCCACCCTCGAACTTCCCTGTTGGACTACCTTGAATGCCCTGAAGTAATATCATTAATGTCTATCGACCCTTGCCAGTTGACATCCCAATTGTCCCTGTGGTCTCCGCCCTTCTGTTTACCGACGACACCTCCTAGATATCGACCTGATTCATTGCTTTATTCTCAGAGTAGATCCACATTGCTTACATTTAGTTAGTCTTCTTCACAGGGGTCAAACTGCCACGACTCTCTTGTAGCTCATTCAAATTGGTTGAATTCATGCCACATAGGTTTTCAGATGGTCAAAGGTCGCTCAGACTGAATTGCATGTCGGTGAGACACTAATCATGTCTCGCTAATGCAATTATGCTCTTCAGCGGTTATCAGCATAGCTCAGAACTGTCAGCAAGAGCTCACAGCGAGATGGAAAACCCTTAGGAGTCATACTGATATAGCCATTTCATTGCCTAGTCATCTGCATTCGGCAAGAGCTCCTTCAGTCGACAGGAGGTCATACCAATATTTGTGAGTTATATCACTGCACAAGATGTCGCCGAGACCATCGCTATCAGCAAAACATCATAGCGAACACAAACCACTTTCCCCGAGCTCAAACATCCCTCCTTCGGCAAGACATTGGCAAGTCAGGAAGACCTCTTGCCGAAGGAAAAAACTATACCGAGACCCTTCATTCTTCGGCAGGACTTCATGCCTTCGATGAGACATCATGGTGACTCTATTTTGCTTCGGTGAGACCACCTTCGATTAGTGAGACATTACACCAACCAAACCTTATATCGGTGAGTGCAACCTCCTCGACAAGACATCGCCCTATCGGCCAAATGATATACCGATGTTAAACTCTCTCGGCGAGCTTGCTTTATCTCGACAAGACCCTACCTGGTCAGCGAGACCTCATATCGAGCTCAAAACTTGTTTCAGCGAGAGCTCACATGGGTCGGCAAGACCTTATGCCAAACCCCTTATCTTTCGGCGAGCTCGAAACATTTCGGGAGGACCACCTTCATTCACCGAGACATCATACCGAGGGCATTTCTTCTCGGCGAGACTATGACCCATCGGTGAGACCTTACATAGATGATGCGTCCCCTCGCTGAACTCCCTTCCATTGGCAATGCTAGCACTATGCAATGGTTGGCGAGGCCTCAACAAGTCGAGGAAATACATAAAAACTCATGGCGACCCAAATTTCTTGGCGACCGGTGTATTCAAACAAATAAAGTGCATTGCTAGTCGGCAAGACAACAAGAGGGTCTTGCCGAATTTCTGCTCTGATGAGTTTTATGCCAAAAATGACTGAGGAAAGGATTTCCAATAGAATTCCTTGTCAGATAAGGACCTTCCCAATGAAATCTAAGCATCTGCACGCTGGGCTCAACCCTTATGGGAGCCACATTTAATCCATGTACGAATTTGAAACATAACCTCCCCTGATTGAGCCCATAGGTGACAATTGGGTAACATTTATGGTGACCTTAGCTGGATGTTTGCCTGCTAAACATGGAAACTAGTTGCTAAACCTGTCCATTGGGCTCAGAATCACTTAGAAAAACCCTCAGAATAGACCAAGAGTAGCTCACACATGGCTGCAATTCACTTGAGACTCATGAAGTAGATTGGGGAAGTTAAAACTTATGAAACCAGAGAAACTAAAGAGAACTATCAAACCATGCTGGAACAACACTTAGGGAAAGAAATAACAAACAAACCAAAGTGCAAAAGCACTTATTTAAAACATAAAACCTAATCTAATATGTACAATGGAGGAACCTATCAAACCTCAAAACAAGGCTTGAGGTGTACTATCCCATTAACTGTGATAGGAAGCACTTCACCTTCAGTTGTGGCTAGTTGATATGCATTGTGTTCTTTGCAGTATTTAACAATAAATGGACCCATCCACATGTTATCAAACTTTGTGTGATGGCCTGGCCTACTTTTCATAACATCCTATTTGAGAACAATATCACCTTCTTTAAAAATTTTGACTGTAGCTTTCTTGTCAAATGTTATCTTTGTTTGGAGTTGATGATACTCCAAAGTTTTCATTGCCTTATCTCTTGATTCTTCAAGCTCCATGAGCTCTATGTATCTCACAGACATTGGGTCCTGCTCTTCATACATCTCCAACTGGTGAACAATGTCTAGAGCTGGAAGCTCTATAGATAGAGGCAGTCTGGCCTCTTACCATAAACGAAGATGTATGAAGAATTACCCACTGATCTCTGGGGGGTTATTCTATCTGCCCAGAGTGTAGATTTCAATGTGGTATGCCAAATTCTTTGATTCTCTTCCATAGTCCTCTTAATGATTCTAATCAAGTTTTTATTTGTACTTTCAGCTAATCCATTACCCTGTGGGTAATAATTAGAGGAAGTATTCAAATGAATCACGTGTTTAATAGCCCAACCCGTGACTCTTAATCCAACAAATGCAAGAGCATTATCCGAAATGATGGAGTCAAGAACTCCAAACCTAGTTATTATGTCTTCATAAAATTTTAGAACTGAAGATTCATTTGCTTCTTTCAAAGCTACTGCCTCTATCCATCGTGTGAAATAGTCTATAGCGATAAGCATCCACTTGTGATCAGCACTGGATGGTGGATTAATTGGCCCAATGAAGTAGATGCCCCATCTCATGAAGGGCTGCTCCACCTGAATTGGATGTAGAGGCATAGCAGGCAGCTTTTCTTTTCCTGCAAATAAAGCACATTTGATACACTTTCTTGACCATGCATATGCATCTTTAAAAAAGTTGGGCTAGTAGTAACCAACTCTCATGATTTTTCAGGTAGTATTTCTTGGAGCAAAATGACCTCCTGCAGCTCCATCATGAAACTCACGAAGTATCTTCTCAACTTGATCACTATGAATACATCTTAAGAGAACACCATTTAGATATTTTTTGAAAAGAATATTATCTACCAGCACATATGGTATTGACTGCAGTCTGAAGTATCTTCGTTTAGCTCTATCTAAACCTGGTGGACACTCACTAGTTTGTAAGAAATGGGTGATGTTTTGAACCCAATTTGTTGTTATCAGGGGCACATCATCCTGAGCATTCTGAGGTTCATTTGTATTAACAAAAACAATATCCTTTTCTAAGTCATTTTCATTACTTGACCCTGTAGCAAGCTGTTCACAAAGACCTTTACCCCTAACCAATTTGGTAATCTTGATGTCCACATCGTATTCCATAACCTTAGTGACCCATCTTGCTCTTTTATCATTTAGATCTTTGTTTAACAAAAATTCTTTCACAGTTGGGTGTGCAATCAGAACATGAATTTTGTTTTTTGAAACCAAAGGTTTAAAAATTTTTAGGCTTTTAATCAAAGCAAGAACATGTTCTTCCACAAATGTATATTTTTGTTCATAATCAGCAAGTCCCTGACTAAAGAAAGCTATTGGCTACTCTAAATCATCACTGTTTTTCTGAACCAACATAGCAAAAAGTGAACTAATGCTGCCAAAAGCATACAAGAAGAAGTCTTTAAAGAAATATGGATTTAACAGTGTTGGAGCTGATGCTAAAGCTTCCTTGATTTCTTCAAAACTGTGCTTTGCTTTTCCAGTCCAACTAAAAATTGCGTTCTTTTTAAGCATGGAAGTCAAGGGCTGTAGTAAATTTGCAACATCAAGAATGAACCTTCTCAGAAAGTTAATTCTCCCTAAAATGCTCTGCAATCCCTTCTTGTGATTGGGTAATGGCAGTTCAAGTATGGCTTTAACTCTTTCAGGGTCAATGGCAACTCCATCTTTTGACACTATGTGACCTAACAACTTACCTTCATGAACTGCAAAAATACTCTTTGTCGGATTGAGAGATATTCCATACTCTCTACATTTTTCAAAAACTTGCTTAAGATGTGACAAGTGTTCATCGGAATTCTTTGAATATACTGTTATGTCACCTAGATAAACTAGCAGACATTTCTGAATTAAATTTTGAAATGCCATATCCATGGCACACTGAAAGGTGGCACCGGCATTAGATAAACCAAAAGGCATTCTCTTGTAGGCCATAGTGCCCCATTTTGTTGTAAATGTTGTTTTATACTGATCCTCCTCTTTGACTAAAATCTGGTTATAACTAGAACATCCATCCAGAAGAGAAAATCTTTCTGATCCAATAACAACTTGAAGAATTTGTTCCATAGATGGCAAGGGATAATGATCTTTCAGAGATGCTCTATTAAGGTCTCTAAAATCTACACATAATCTTATCTCACCATTTTTTTTTCTAACCAAAACAAGATTAGAAACCCAAGATGTGTGTTTAATTGGAAATACGATACCCCCTTCAACTAACTTGGTTAGCTCTTTGATCATCAGGGGTTCAAGCTTGGGGTTCAATGGTCTCTATTTTTGTCTAACCGGCTTGGCACCAGGTTCTAGCTCTATTGTACGTTGTGCAATATGAGGGTCAAACCCTCTTAAATCAAAATATTGCCAAGCAAAAACATCATGATAGTCTTGGCATAAAACAATGAAAGCTCTCTTATCTTCAGCTGAACAAATTTTATCTAATTTGAGAAGATTACCTTTAAAAATTTCAACCTCCTCATAATGGTCCTCCTTGACTTGAATGCAAAATTTGTTATTCTTAAGCTGATCATCAGACTTGAATATGGATTCCAAGGTAACCAGCCCCTTGGGAAGTTTATTTGTCTTCAGCTTTACCACTTGATCATCATACTGTTGTTTAATCTTTTCCTAGTTTACTACAGAAAATCGATCTTCTTGGAGCAGAAATGTTAATATTTGTTCATCACTTTCAAATACCTGCCAGTTAAAGTTGTTATCATGAATTGATGGCCTGATAACCACCTTGACATACTAATGTATTTTTTTCTTTTTGATATCGCCTAGAATATCAAACTACGCTCCAATTGCTACAAGTCTATCAGCATGCTTATTCTGATTTCATGGAATAGAAATCATATTGAAGGCATTAAATTCTTCAATTATGTTCCATACTCTGTTTCTGTAAGACTTCAAAGCATCATTCTTGGCAACATTCAACCCCTTGATATGATTAACTATTAGTTCACTGTCTCCATAGACCTTCAAATAGTCAACTCCTCTTTTCCTTTCCCATTTGAGGCCTTGGATGAGTCCTTCATACTCAACACTGTTGTTAGAACAAGCAAAAGAAAAATGAAAGGCTGCAAAATACTTATCACCCTATGGAGAAACCAGCATTGCACCTCCTCCTGCTCCATTCTTGCTTCTAGAACCATCATTTTTTTTCCCAAAGTCCACATTGTTGTTGCAACAACTGATTTGTACCCTTCTCAAAGTTTGGGATCTCTGCATCAGGTTCAAGCATCACATAATTACCCATACCAACATCTTGAATAAGATCTATAGGATTGTCCCACACGTTTTCAACCACCCACTCATGTAGTAGCACATTGGGAACAACTTTTGCTTGAAGTTCTTGAGCAGCAACCAGTTCACTGTTAGAAAAAATGACACAATTTGTGTCTGCAGTAGTAGGAACAGCGTTGATAGGACTTGGGTTATATGGCTCAATGTGGTCTTTAGCCAACCTCTTAGATTTAATGGTAACCTTGGTTCCATATCTGGTTCTAAACAACATATGCGACTAGTCAGCTGACACATAACCACCTATCTTAGCTGTAAAGTCTCTTGAGAGGCACAAAGAAAAGAAAGGTGGGAGATCTATGATACATATGTCCTGAGGAACTAAAAAATTGGGACAAGCATGAAGGGTAAGACTCAAATCTTTAATAACACCCAATGTATTGACAAAAGTACCATTTAATTGAATCACTCCTTTCTCTAAAGGCTGATACTTCAATCCTAGTTTGTCAGCAATTTGCTTTGGCATTACTGAGCTACTAACTCCACTATCGACCATACAGTTATGAACTAACTTATCACCTATGATTACTGACACGTAAAATGGAGGTGGTTTGACTTTTTTTCATGTCTCTTTGTTGGGCTGTTTATCATTTCCTTGATTATTATTTGTCAACATCATTCTAACTTGACCTATTGGAGACTCATCAGACACTTTAAAATTTGACAAAGTTGAGTGTAACATATCTTTTTGACCTGTGATGGCTAATGAATCCCACATAGACATCGTTACATTTGTCTTTTTCATACTATCAAGAATGTTATAGGGTACAACTAGATTTAATTTATGATGTACCTTTATGCCAGCGTGGTCGGCTTGCAAGTGTGGTTGCTCTTTCATTGGGAGTTGTTGATTTATTTGTGATCCATGAATCACTTGAGAGGTAGATGGTTCTATAGCTGATGCTTTTCCTTTATCAGCTGTTTGATCAAGATCAAAAGCTCTTTTCTTCGCCCTGGTGTTAGCTGCAACTGAAGAATCATCTATATTCAATCCACATAATTCTTCACCTTGCCAGTTAAGAAGAGTAGTGTCATTGGTAGGTTGATCTTGGTGTTGTAGAGATGCATCATTGAATTCATTTTGCTATGAACTTGAGGCATTTTGTACCATAAGTGCCTGATTAATGAGTCCATTTGAGCAAGTGGTTTGATTATGAGGTTGGCTACAAGGGTAGCACCACTCATAATCTACTGCTAAGTTGTTTTGAATAGGGACAAGATTCTTGACTGCACTAACAGGTGCTGGAGCATAAGCCTAAAAAGGTCTAGTATTTACTACCTGTCTCGGGCCTTGATAGTTGCCTTGGTAAGCTTGTCTATTACCTTGATACTGTTGTTGCTGACCTACATTCTGCTATTGATAAGGCCTGTTATATGATTGTTGCTTTTCCAATCTCACAAGCTTATTACCAAAGTCTGCAATAAACTTTTGATCTCCTGTAACTCATTTGAAGAACTTGAAACAACAGCTTCTTGTGTTGCAGTAGCTGGAACCAGTGGAATAGGTGGCAAAGGTGCAAAAAGTGGTATTTGCAAAGGGATATTCGAATGAATATCTAAAAATATAGGCATTGGTGGCATAGGAGCAAGTTTACCAGCTTGTATTAGGTTGTTTTAAGCTCTGATTGCTATTTCAAAAGCATCCGACAAAGACACTCCTCCCATTGACTATATTAAAACTGAAATATCACTATTTATAGCTCTAAGATAATATAGGAAGGCATATTTAGGTGAAGGCCTCACCATTGCAGGGATTCTATCCCAAGTTCTTTGAAATCTAAAATTGAAATCATTCATTTGCTCTTGTGGAGCCCTCTTAATCGTAGTTAATTGTTCCATTAAAGACAAATTATCAAACCTGTCTTGAAATTGTTTATGCAACTTGTCTCCAAATTCGTCCCAAGTTGTGATTGAGCTGACTGCTAGGCCCCTATACCATTGCACAACTCTTCCTTTCAGTGAAGCAACTAATAATCTCACAGCAACATCCTCTTGAGTTATGTGATGGACTCTGCATAATGAAGCCACATCTCGCATGTGTTCAATTGGGGTAGTCTGATTTTCCCTGGTGAAAGTTGGTAGACTTTTCAAGGTTGCCATTGGAATGTCATTGTGTTGTGCCAAATTTAAGGGACTCTCTCCATTGAAAGCAACAAATGGTTGATTCCTTGGAGCAGCCATTGGAGGTGGCTGAGATGGATTTACTTGCACTCTATGTGAAACAAAAAGCGGTATAGCAATATGAGATCCTACAAATGGAGAAGTAGATTTAGTTCTTCTAGAATAGATAAATGTTGTCCCTGGCCTTTTGTTTGCTCTGCCTTGTCTTCTTGGTGGTGACAGTTGCAAATATTCGAAAGGAACTAAGTTGCTCCTTGTCTGAACTCTTCTCATAAACTGTAAAAGCATTGATTCTGAAGTCCTTCCTCTTTATGAAGTCGCCAAGTATGCAAAATTGACCTCTACAAAGTCTGAAACCTGCTGGTTGCATACTAAACCAATGGTATAATGTGGTACTTGTCCCACCGGGTGTGCCAGAAACTATTATCTCTTAGAAATGCACCCTATGCAAAGTTATAAAACTGAGCTTTCTAGAGAAACATGGGATCATTTCAAGGCTGTGGGTCACCTAAAGTTGAAATGAACCTTTGGAGAAGGTTGGCTTCCTATGGTGTCACCTAACTACTGATCTTGTAAGGAAAAGGGAGAAGGAGAATACATAAAAATAAAACTAAACCCTATGGTGATACACCAAAATGACAAGAACAATGAGACACTCAAGTTACATTTGAGTACTGATGATGGATATGGGACTGCACAACAAGTTTCTATAGATTATGCATAAGTATTTCACAAACAGGTTTGACATGCACACACTTTCAAGAAGGAAAAGCAGATTTTCACAAATTAAAAGCTCATGTGCAATTAAGTAACATAGTTTGTAACCTACATAATACTACTTTTGCAAAGAAAGGCATGCTAACATGAGACAAAGCTATAAGCAAAAGGAATATTTCACGAAGTAGCTTGATCAATCACCTGAAAATGCACAATATTTGCAAGAACTAGAAGGCAAATTGAACCATCAATGGTAACCAAGGTAAATTTTATATATCATGCTTCGAAATGAGTTACAGAAGTTTGCTAATCTAAGAAAGGACTGCAAAAGTCACAGACTTTCAAAAAAGCATCTAGAGAACTCCTTTACAAAGAGGCAAAAATGCCTTATATATAAAAAGATGTCGGCCCCTAGGGCTTACAAAAATATTAGTCTTCAGAAAGATCTGCCCTTAGATATTTTCCAATGAAGTTAATGCTGCATTAAAATGTATCATTGTTGTCTATGTCAGTGTGAAAATATCCCCTCAGGAGAAGCCCTTAGATCTTTTACAACCACAGTATTAACTTCATGGCCTCCGTGTCCACCGTCAAATTTCCCTACCAGACTGCCTTGAATGCCCTAAAGTAATATCATTAATGTATATTGACCCTCGCCAGTTGACATCCCAGTTGTCCCTTCGGTCTCTGCCCTTCTGTTTACCAATGACACCTCTTGGATATCAAACTGATTCATCGCTTTATTCTCATAGCAGATCCACATTACTTACATTTAGTTAGTCTTCTTCACAGGGGTCAAACTGCCATGGCTCTCCTATAGCTCATTTAGATTGGTTGAATTCATGCCACATAGGTTTTTAGATGGTCAAAGGTCACTTAGACTGAATCACATGTTGATGAGACACTAATCGTGTCTTGCCGATGCGATTATGCTCTTCAGCTATTATCAGCATAGCTCAGAACCGTCGGTAAGAGCTCACTGCAAGCCCAAAAGTTATATCTATATCCATAGTGGTTGTCACCCAGACCATTGCTAAGACCATTCGCATTTGGGAAGACCTCATGGCAAGCCCTTAGGGATCATACCAATATCGCCATTTCATTTCCTAGTCATCCGCATTCGACAAGAGCTCCTTCAGTCGATAGGAGGTCATACCGATATTCGTGAGTTATATCGCTGCACAAGATGTCGCCGAGACCATCACTATGACAAAACATGATAGCGAACACAAACCACTTTCCCCGAGCTCAAACATCCCTCCTTCGGCAAGACACTGGCAAGTTGGGAAGACCTCTTGTCGAAGGAAAAAACTATACCAAGACCCTTCATTCTTTGGTGGGACCTCATGCCTTCGCTGAGACATCATGGTGACTCTATTTTGCTTTGGTGAGACCACCTTCGGTCAGAGAGACATTACACTGACCAAACCTTCTATCAGCGAGTGCAACCTCCTCGACAAGACATCGCCCTATCGGCCAGACGATATATAGATGTTAAACTCTCTCGGTGAGCTTGCTTTATCTCAGCAAGACCCTACCTGGTTGGTGAGACCTCATATCAAGCTCAAAACTTGTTTCGGTGAGAGCTCACATGGGTCGACAAGACCTTATGACGAACTCCTTATCTTTTGGCGAGCTCGAAACATTTTGGGGGGACCACCTTTGTTCACCGAGACATCATACCGAGGGAATTTCTTCTCGGCGAGACTACGACCCATCGGTGAGACCTTACACCGATGATGCCTCCCCTCACCGAACTCCCTTCCCTTGGCAATGCTAGCACTATGCAATGGTCGGTGAGACCTCAACAAGTCAGGGAAATACATAAAAACTCATGGCGACCTGAATGTCCTAGCGACTGGTGTATTCAAACAAATAAAGCACACTACTAGTTGGCAAGACAATAGGAGGGTCTTGCCAACTTTCTGCTCTGATGAGTTTTATGCCAAAACTAACTAGGGTGAGGCTTTCCAATAGACTTCCCTATTAGATAAGGACCTTCCCAATGAAATCCGAGCACCTACACGCTGGGCTCAACCCTTATGGGAGCCACATTTAATCCACGTGTGAATTTGAAACATTACCTCCCCTGATTGAGCCCGTAGGTGAAAATTGGGTAACACAAATATCTAGCATCTAAATATGAATAGGAGTATTTGTCTCTTATTTGCAATTTCTTGATTGATTAGTTAAAAAAAATTCTAATTAGATTAAAATTGTCAATGACAAAAATTGCTATTTTTCATATTCATAAACTAAGAAAATGTTTATTATTGTTATATTATATATTTGGTTTGGTAATAGTGATTTCCTTTATATTTTAGAGTAGAGATTAAAATTTTCAACAATGTAATCAACACTATCATCACTTGCATATAGATACCAATTAACAATATTGAAGATCAAGGTGAAATATTTATCCTAGGTGGAATACCAAGCTCATAAGAATTATCAAAGAATAATAGTTACTATATCCTAAATAGATTTTTATTTAATTAATTCTTTGGAATTAGAATTATGCTTTAAAGATTTTATTAATTGTTTAGGAAGATTTATAGAATATAAATTGAAGATATGTCAACTAAATTCATTCTATATTCAACTTTCTTCCCTCATAGTTATAATTTTATTCTTATTATACAATGACATATTTATAATTCATAATTGCAATCCACAAAGTATGATTCTATGTTGTTAAGTTGTTAACTGTTGTTTGAGTAAGCTAATGAGTTGTGTTGCATAGAAAATTGATCTCATGTGTTAGAGTTTATTATAAAATGATTTATGGGTTTTATTCCTCGCTCTTTCCCCTTTCTAGATCATATTGAATTTAAAATTTGGTTTAGTGTCATGATAGTTATCACCATTTTAACGCTTCTTGTTTTTACTACAATCAAAAAATAGATAATTGTAATGTGTTTATTTGATTGAATTATTGTCAAATTATTTGTGAGAGAGTTAAACCTAATTGAGGTACATTATTATTGGCCATCAAAGTATGTGCTAATTTAAGTCCAAGTTGTTGAAATATGAAGTCTCTGCACATCATGTAGGTAAGGCCATCAGAGATGAGCCCTCAAGGAATAGGTCTAGCCATTGGTCTTATATATCTATATCTATTTTGGGATTTTGTGTCATATCCTTGGCTATTTTTTGGTTGTAAAGTTTTGGGTATGATAGATCATACTACTTCTGACAAATTTTATGCATGATTTTTCCTCCTTATAATTACCAATATTTTTGTGCTTGAATCTTATGGGTTGTCCCAATACCAACTTCCCTTCTCTCAATCTCTTTAATAATTGTAACATCTTCCATTACCCTTTGCTAAATTTGATTGGTTACACCAACACCCTTGCCACTAGTCTCATTATTGATGATAAATCTAGAGTATCAAATATGTTCCTTAGGAAGTTTTGAAGTTGTGCGATCTTCACTTTTCTCAATAACCTTTGCTCCTCCTGTAATTCTCTAATATTCTCTTAAAACTAAATTAGATGCATCTAGTGCATGGATTTTTATTGTGACTTGATATGGAAAGTAATAAATTTTATCAAATCTTTTCCAATATGTGTCTAGATTTATAAACTTGGTCTTCTCCCAAGTGTGCAATTTTTTTCAATAAATAACTTCTAATTCTACAATCAAAGGAGTAATAAGATTATTTTATAGTATACCCTCTACGAGTATTTCTTCCTTGTGCATCTTGGGGTGATGGAACTTACTTCCAATATTATGATTTATTGATCTTCTTTTCCTAATTTTGATATTGTGAACAAGTGATTACAATCCATACAACAATTATGTAAGAAATTTAGAATATCAAAATTAATTTTATATTGATTATCAACTTCCAGAATGAAACCTCTTATTATCTTGTTTGTCTATTTCTTATGATGCTTTTTTGCAACTACATAAATGTTCCCATTAAATTATATTATTTTAAAATGCATCACTTTGTCTTCTAGTGTAAAGTGGAGCTTCATAAACTATAGACATAGGAATTACATACCTAGTCAACATTCACAATATGTATTTCATATTCTTCTCTAGTTAGATTTAATTTCTAGATGTAATAAATGATGATCCTAGTCATCCATATCAAAATTACCAAACACCTTGTCTCCCTTGTGTCTAAAAATACCTCTAGGATCATATATTAGAATGTATGAGCAACTTTTGATAAAAGGGTCTATGTATCTTTTTACATTTCCCATATTAAAATTCTTCCTATAATGATAAGAGTTTAATCTTTTATATTTACAAGCACGTGCAAAATTTGAATTATTCCAATAAATATTTGACAAATTATCTCAACCATTTTCCATACATGGAAAATCATGAAGATTCACGTGCATAAAGTTCATTACCTTTCTCTTTCTTAATCTTGTCATTTCCACATAAATTTAACCCATTACATGTGGAGGATATCATTCCAACATCAAGAACACTAAAAAAATAAATCAAAACCAATGTAAGAAGAGAGAACTATTGTTGTTCTCTTTAGCATACCATTGACTTTGTGTAGAAGATGACCATTTATGAACTTTCCACAAACCACCATGTCACATGCATTTGCCATAGTTTAGATATCAAATTTGAAGCCAACTCTATTGATATGATTTTTCTTACCTAAATTATGAGTTATTTCATTGCCATAGTCAAACAGGAGGTGACAAACCACTATTTCTTGCAACCACTGAATTCTATCATTATTCACAAGGTTCTCCTTACTCTCATGTATGATTAATTTAGAACCTCCTCGTGGCTAGGTGAATAGGTTGGTGAACTCGTCAATAAAAAATATATTAAACTTATTAAAATAAATCTTTACTTGTCTCAAAATATTACCTAGATCCCATATCATAACATGCATAACCAATCTTGAAGAAAGTGATCCACCATTTTTGTATTTTATCATATTAAAATATTGCTTGAATCCCAAATCCTTATGCCTCTAGGCCTTTGGGTTTAAACCAAAGGATATTTCTACCCTTTAATGTGAGTTATACCATTCATTATTTCCACCTTAGAATGTCTTTCATATTGGAAATAATGAAATAACTACAATAAATTAATACTTTTATTCAAGTTGAAATCATAGGGGTAGCTAGATAGCTCACTTTCTTTAGTTGAGGAATTTATTTGAATATAATCATCCTTGCGACTAGGAATTTCAATGCTACAATAAAAAACATTTTCTTCAATTGCATGCCTATTAATATGGTGATTCTAAAATTCTATTTTATAATGTAGGGGCTCAAAATTCAAAATATTCTTTTCAACTAGAGACATTTTATATTCAATTTATAATGTTTGTTTCTACTTGACTCCATAACTACAAAAAAATTATTTGCGAGAAGCTTCTAGCATACATTTTTCAACTAGGGACCCTTCAAATTCAACTTGTATGAAAAAATATCTTCATTCTTGCTTAATGATTTGTTTCTTCTTAATTTTGGATAGCTCTGGTTTTGGCTATTCTTCTTCTTTTGGATTACGCTCTATAATTTCTTTCTTGATTTTTCTATTAATTTGCTAGAAGTCATATTTTTTGAAGTTGAATAAATATCTACTTACTTAGATGGTGGCTCGGAGGTATCTATCACCATCTTTCCTATACCTTCATCATATTTCTCCTATTATTGATCTAATTTTATCTCTCTTTCATGCTTCTAGCAAAGATGGAAGACATGGAATTTTTACCATTTGAAATGATTTTGGATTTAACTTTGTAAATTTTTACATCAATGTTTTGTTCACATTTTGTGATAAATCATAAGAATGAAAAATAGATATTATAATAAGAAAAATGTTAGATCATGGAATGTGATGTCACAACCTTACAAACTGTTACATTATCAAATTTTCTATGAAATAAAAAGACAAACAATGCCTACTTCTAATTATCCTAAATTAAATATATTAGTATATATATTATATATGAAATTTAAAGTTTTATTCATATTTAGACAATTTTATAATTTGTTAAAGATTTTCTATTGGGAGTTACTATTTACACTAATTTATGATTTATTTAAGAAAACATTAAGTAGTTTTTATTATATTTATTTATTAATATGTTTGGCTTTTTTAAGATCAATATTTTGATTTAGAGCTTGTTGATGAGGAAGTTGTAAGGTACAATAAATTATAATTAATGTTTCTATCTGTTTATAGGTAAGTGTAAACCTTATGATCTAATGTGTAAACAAGTGTTTCTATATGTTTTTATTAGAGTTTGTTGATGAGGAAGTTGTAAGGTACAATAAATTATAATTAATGTTTCTATCTATTTATAGGTAAGTGTAAACCTTATGATCTAATGTGTAAACAAGTGTGATAAGTTGTCTTCATTGAGGTAAGGTAACTTACCACTCACATAGTCTTAAAAGTAAAAAAATCTTTTAACTATAAGTAAAGATGAATGGTTTGACAACTTTATCTACTTGGTCAAATGAGGTTTATGCTAGCCTCTAGACAAGTGAAAAAATTAGTTGTACTTCATTATATTAAAATATTGATAAAGAAATATAATAAAATGAGTCTCATGTCAATTGTATGTTGCCCTTAGCACCGTTTCTTTATGTTGTTTTAGTTGGTATATGCTCTAGGTTTTTTTGACTGCTTCTTATAGTCATTTGGGTTGGGATGTGCCTCTTTTTATCACATTTGTACTCTTGTAAATTCTTTTTCTATTATTAATATAATGCATTTTTCTCAAAAAAGAAAAGAAAAGTTGGCACTGTATTAAATGAATCATAAGTTGATACAAATAATGAATCTCACTCAAAAATCAACTTTGACACATTATAAAAAATCTAATAATTAATAGTTGTATATTAAGAAGAAAAAACAATCACTCCAACTCACTAACCTCACACCAACAAAAGCACTCTATACCTATCTATTTTAAACATTCTTTATCTATTCTTTCTCCAACAAAAAAATTAGTTGTATATTCTTATATTTACCTATTTTAAACATTTTCTCATCTTGTAAGAATAGAATCTTTAAAAAATAATAATAATAATTTTAAGTTTTTATTTTTTTATAAATTTTTAAATGAATATTGGAATTGTCTTCATAATAAACCTATAAACTTCAAATTTACATATATAACATATATGAACACATTAAAAAATATAATATACCCAATTTATAATAATACAAAATAATAGTTAACTTTTTTGTCTAATATAATAAAATATTAATATTGAAAAAATATATATAAAATAATGTATCAAAAAGTGTATTGAAAATATCTATAAAATAATGTGTCAAAAGTGTTTTGAAATTTTCTAAGGAAAAACCAGCCAAGCTATGGCATATGGAATATGCCAGGGCTTGTCCTCAAATTATGCTCTCTACACACTTTGTTTTAATCATCTTCTACTATATTAATATTTTTTATAAAATTATTAATAAAATTTTAGCTTTATGTGAAAGAAGTGTGCCACATGGTTTCATACTCTTTTTTTTTTTTTTTTTACACCAAAAGTCTCACAAATGAAATTATAGCCTCCACCTAAACCTAAAATGCCAATTAATGAAATCATAACACGTGTATTTTGATGCCAATAATGAGTTTTAAGACCCCTCCCATCGACCATGTGGCCCATTTTAATCCTTTACACACCACTTCCTTATCTAGCTTAACTTTACAAATTTTTATAGATTATTTTGTTTTTATAAAGTCAACCTTAAGGTTGATTTTTATTTTTTTAATATGTATTAAAAAAATTATATAAGAAAAAGTAGGTAATAGGTCTTTTTTGAGTTATTATAAGTCGGAAGTCAGAAATATTACATTTGTAAATACTTTAAAAGTATAAAGTTATAGAAACGATTTTGACAATATGATAGCAATAGCATAACAACAACAACAACAACAACAACAATTGGAAATTTATTACATCACATAACAACAAATTTAATTGAGTACAAGGTCCCAACATCATGAGACATTAGGTTGGGATTGTGTCCCAATCAACTTTGACTGAATGTAATGCCCTGCCACGCAACCCTAGAGGAAGTTGCAATTCATTACTTAAACGCACCAATTTTTTTTTTTTGTTTAAGTACAAATAAGATGTAAAATGGATACATATTGCCAACAACCTCTAAGGCCATGAGACAAAGATTACTTAAAAACCCAAACAACAAATAACATCAATTGAAACCAAAACATTAATCACTTACAAAATTAAGATTACATACATCCCATACAAGATAAATTACAAGGAAAATAAATATCTCAAAATTCCAATTAACAACATTTAAACAAAAGATTACAACACTCATTCCCCGAATGAGGTAAATTCAATAATCATGATTACAATTTACAAATTCCACCTCGATAACAAATGAGGGGTAATAAAATAAAGATCAACTAAAAAGAACGAAGCCAGAAAAGCAACAACATTCAGCAAGCTCTCCAACTGGAAATCACGACCACACGATCAAAAAGAAGAGCCAACGGAAAAGAATGCATGCCACCGACCACATGGAACCCAAAGGCCCCACTCCCTCTGTGCTAAGAGATAGTAACAAGGATTTCCTAGACAAGACCATCTACCTCTAGACACAGGCTAACCCAAAAACTGAACTGAATCAAGGACAAAACCCACATCACTTAACACAATGGTTACAATGCTTCCAGAGTACAAAATCGAGTACAATCATTGTACAAAATAAACCAACGGTACAACACCATACTGACTATTGTCATAGGAGGAGTGTCATCGCAAAGGCTGCATTGGTTATCCAATGGTGTTCTTCCTAGGTCCCGGCCCCCCTCTAGGGATATCTTGGTAACCTCTCATGAACCCGGCACCATATGCACACCAGAGCGGAATCGATTATCTTTCGAGAAGACAAGATAATGATCTTGCCATTCCAGGCCTTCCCGACTCATCTCAAGTCTCGTACAAGCCCTTGAGCCAATGAGCGAGGCTAAATTATCTTATTAATGTTCAAAGCTACTCTCTCCCGAGTAATTTATTTAATTTTCACTTAATTAATTGACTCTCACACGAGTTGTCCTGGAACCACTTTGGGCCCGACACTTGTTGAAAGCCACTCCCCTATCGACAACACATAACTCAACCACATGCCAAGCGTAGACAATGCACTAACATTTATCACAAATAATCAATACACCTCAACAGGTAACACATCACTACAGATGTCCAAAACTGAAACCAAAGCGTGCACTACCCAAGGCTAACACAAGGTTGACTAACATAATGACAACCCACATAAAAAACTGATAACAAGACTCAACCTTAAACCATAAGGTCACACAACCCGTTCATAGTAACCAGGTTTCTTTTGAAACATATCTCATGCACTACCCAAGAGAGACAATAACAAAACACGAGACATAGCATCACTTCAAGATAACACAACTGGAAGGCTTACATAAACAAATAACTCCAAAAGAATAAACAACTCGATCAAGGGTTCCCTAACCTCTAGAAACCAAACATAGTACAACCAAAGTACACTCACAAAAATACAATCATACGATATTGCCCATACACTGAGAATGAATGAAAACACCACTAGAAAACATTCTAAGTAGCTAAATAAGCTAATATTATGATTTCTTAAATCCAAGTCACGTGAGGACACATTGCATGTAATCAATTTAAATGATTACCATTCTTTGCAAATTCTCAAAAGTAAATCAAATCACATTTTTACTCTAAAATAACAAATCAGAAATTTGAACAAGCGAATAGATCTGAAATGATCTCATTCAAAGAATTCATATGCATTTTCTATCATTCCCTATTATAATATGAAATATTATTCTCAAAAATCCACTTTTAAACAAAGTCCAATTTTCAGAATTATCCAGGTTCCACCATTGATGAAGTATAAAAAAACTTAAAATTTAAAATTCAAAAATAAAATAATGTGAGAATACCCTTTTGATTCAAAAGTGCCCAACAACATACTTTTAACATAAAAACACCAATTAATTTTAAACCAATTTTCACAAATATCCAGGTTCCACAAATTGATGAAGTATGAAAAAACTTAAAATTTAAAATTCAAAAATAAAATAATGTAAGAATACCCTTTTGATTCAAAAGTGCCCAACAACACACTTTTAACATAAAAACACCAATTTGAGCCTCTAATTAAAAATTGGGCATTGTAACCTTGTATTTAGAAAAATTCTCAAAAAATTCTCAAAATAAATTCTACACTATCAACTTGAATCAAATAAAATACATGAAAGGATTCCAACATACTACCAATACAATTAGAATTATTCAAACCATTTAAAATCAAGTAAATATGAAGAAATGATAAAATACCTCCATTCCCAAGCAAGAAATTCAAATGAGAGGATGTTTGCACACAAGCAACAAGAGCATGTAAGATCACAGCCATCACTTCCTTTCCCCATTCCTATCCAAATGCAGTTGATCCCATGCAATTTCATGCCCAATTGCTCCCACAATGAACAAATCAATTTTCCTTCAAAAAGAGGGTTTTTTTTTTTTCGTCACATTTTCTCTCCAAAAATTATGTTATCCAAATTTAGTCAACTCCCCTAAAAATATCTTTTCCACCCAAAGTTATTGCATTTTGAAGATATTTTGAATTTTAAATAACTCAAAACAAAATTCCAATTTCTAAATAGAATTCAACATATTTTAAAACCTTCTTTTCACACAAACTAATTTAAATCTTTTAACACTTTTAATTCAAAATAATAACTTAATCAATTCCACACAATTAATTTAATTAATCAATAAAATAAATCTAATCCAAGATTAGATTATTTTATTAATTAAATTAAATTAATTAATTAAGTAAATAACATTCCTAGCATTACAACCAAATAAATTTAATCAACAGTTAAGCAATCTAAGCCATTTAACTTGAATTTAATTAAAGACCAAGGTGATCAGGGCAACATGAAACAACCAAACCCGACTACAACCCGACGACACATGGTGACTAGGGTAACGACTTGACACAGAAAACCTAGCTACTATCTCCCAATTAATTTCCGTTGGTCAATGGACACGCTCAAACCTGGAAACCAGGTGGAGTCGATGTCATGTACCTGCCAACCTACAACAAAGAGCATGTTGAACGTGCATATATACATAATATGATCAATCAAACCGTGAAGAGGAAATCTCATAATCGTAGGGCACTCACAAGCGAGTGATATAATCATGTCCCCTTCACCAATACAATATCACTAACTGACGCATCTAACATCAATAACATGATCAACAGCATAAAACATCGTTAAATCAAATATCTTCTAAGTTAATCTAAAACATGCCATAAGGGTAACATCAGGATAACATCACATCGAAATATAACATCCACATTGTATAACAATTGCAATCAAAAGCAACCTAGTTCCAAAGTCAAAGCATAATCAGACACAATCATAATAGGGAAGAACAATGCCAATCAAAGAGCCAAAATGGAGGGGTGTTACACTGAATATCATGAATTGATATTAATTAATTTATCTTTTATAATTATAAATAGTTTACTTATACTTTAAACTAAAACACCATAATAAATATTTATAATACTATGCAAAAGTATATATATTTTTCACAAATATATTTCAAGTAAATTTATTATTATTATTTTAATGATTCATTACTTTAAAAACAAAATAAATTGAAATAACATTTTATTTTGTCGAACTATTTAATTTCTTTCAAAAACACTATTAACTATTTAATTTCTTTAAAAACACTATTAATTAAATAAAATATTAAAAAAATAAAATGTAAATATTTAAATACATTTCAATTTTTTAATCTCAATTTATGAACTAATGTTTTGTAACATAAATATTATATCTATATAATAATTATTCTCAACTATATTTTAAATATTCATGTTAAGAACTTTAATTTCCACTCATTAATATACACCAAAAGTTCCACAAATTTTTCAATTGGGATTAAAAAATGTTATATAAGTATTAGATATTTTATAACGTATTAAAGCTTTTCTATTGGGAGTTACTATTTATACTAATTTATTATTTGTTTAAGAAAATGCTAATTAATTTTTATTATATTTATTTATTAATATGTTTGGTTTTTTATGATCAATATTTTGATTTGTTATTAGAGTTTGTTGATTAGTAAGTTGTAAGGTACAATAAATTATAATGAATGTCCCTATTTGTCTAGAGGTAAGTACAAAATTTATGATCCAATGTAAGGTAACTTACCACTTGTGTAGTCTTAGAAGTAAAAAGTTCTTTTTAAATATAAAGATGAATTGGTACACTACCTGTAATACCCCTCCTCTTACCTGTAAGACCAAGATTTACAATAATCTTTTTATTGGTTCTGATTTATTTGGAAATGTATTTTGGGTGTTGGTTCGGTTCTTCTGGACATTGTATCTTTATGATGCTTTTGATTCTTGTATATTCATCTCATGATTGCTAATTGGTGATACTTCATGTTATCGTGATGAGTTTCTTTGTTTAACTTGTTATGTGATTTGTGGATGTTGATGGTTGTTCATTGTATGGTTTGAGTTGTACTTGTTTTGTATCATGTTGTTGTTGAGTCGGGTTGTCATTCATGGTCGGGTTCACTTCCTCGTCACCTCTAAGCACGGGGGGTGAGTTACTTGTAATTCACATGGTTGGGTGGAATGTGCTCCGCACCCATTGGGTTCCCCATCAGCATCTTGTCTTCTCAGCATTCCATAGTGGAGTTGTACCAGTATACACGTGTATGTCATATTTCTTTATTCTTGTATCAAGCCCCATGTTGGGAAACTCAATGTAATTCAATTATCAAGAAATTGTAATGTAATATTATAACGATGATGTAATAGTTAGGCTCATTTGTAACTCCATTAAGAGATTTATCATGGATGTAATTATGCGATGTTTATTATTCTCGCATCATGGTTATTGGATATGTTGTAATCTTAATCTTTAATTCTGTTTGGTGTTGCGATGTAACCTCGCGTGCCCCAGAGAACCAAGTGTGTTAATGCTATGTGTTATGCTATGTGATTATGGTTAAGTGTTATTACATGTTTAATTTAATTATTTAAAAAAAAATTATTTGTATTATGTGTGTTCTCTGGGGTTTGCACGACGGGCGTTACAACTTGGTATCAGAGCGTAGGTTCACACACTGGGCACTATGTGTGCTCACTATGTAACCTTGCGTTTAGTCCCTAGAGTCTAGAGTTTCATTTTTTTGTTGGTGTGTTTGTTGTGAACCTAAGTTTCTTTCGTTAGCCGGTCTCAAGGCAATGGTGCAGGAAACTAATGGGAAAGGATAGGACCCTCGGTGTAGTGTGCAATGCACCGATATCCTTCCTATCAAGGATGCACTATGAACCCTTGTGTCGTTGTGTGATGTGGTTTCCAGTGATGTGAGTTATGTGTGTGGTTGTTGTGTGCTTACTCTTATCTATTTAATGGCTTCCTGGAGTAAGCCATATCCTTAGTGGGAGGATGTAATACCCCCATATTATTAATACTTTTTAATATTATTTGTTACTCTTATGTGTGAGCTTGATTCTAGTTTCTATTGGTGGTTAGTTCACCGTCTTGGTGTGTGAGGATGCCTCCTGTATTGGGGAACCTTATTTCCTCTTGTTTACCGGCTTCCAGGAGTAAGCCGATTTTATGAGGGGGAGGATGTAATACCCCTCCTCTTACTGTCTGGATTTATTATTATTTTTCTATGTGTTCGTTTGATACCTTGATACTATGATGGTATTGTTATTGTGTGAGTTGGATAGTTAGACTTTTGATGATGTTGTTATTCCATTAGTAGACTGTTGTTGATTATGTTTATACACTTGAGGATTTGATTATTTCATTTGACATTGTGGTTGGTTAGATGTTAGTTCATTTTCATAATTATGATATGATGCAGTGATTTAATTAGATATGTTATGAGATGATTGTTAGTTAGAAATGTTGATTTATTGGTTATATTATAATTGTTAGAATAGGTGTGATGAAGGACAATATGGCATCACTCGTTCACGAGTGCCCTGCTATGTTGCGATTCCTTCTCACAATGTAGTACTTCGATTTAATGCTTTGATTTTATATATATGTATGCACATGTACACAACTTCGTTTGTATGCAGGATATTGCAGGTACAAGTCTCGATTCCACCTGCTTCGGCAGGACAAGGTGAGCACCAATAGCCCAATGGTTAAATGTTGAAACAAAGGTGACGATGAAGTCCTCCCGTCCCATGATGTCAGATCATCTCGTTTGTTTGGTATTGTTCATGTTTGTGTAACTGTCATCATTTGTGTTTTGTGTTATGTGTTTGTCGTATTTTATTTATGATGGCATTTTATAGGTTATGATTTATTTTAATGATTGAAATAATTATTTATTTTAATGTTAGATTAAATTGTATTTAAATATTTGAATGATTTAATTATTTTTGAAAGTCATCTATTTCAATTAAATGAGAATTAAATATTAAATGTGTTTTAACTATTTTAATTAATTATCTGGTGGAGGATAATTATTAGAATAATTTATTTAAATTAAATAAGTAATGTGATGTGCAAGTAAAGTTGCAAAAATAGAAATTAAAACAATAAAAAACAAATAAAAGAATGAAAAGTTGTGCAAACGAATAGGAATACAGATCTAATTAAAAAGCTTGCTTTTAAAGAATGATTTTCTTTTAATTTTGACTTTTAGAGTTTTTGAAGAGAGGGACATTACCTTTTTATTAAATGAAGAATTTTTGTGAGTTTTTACACACATAGAGAGGAGTATTGTTACAGAAGTTGAATAAGATTTTGGCTTTGTATTCTGAAAATTGAGAAAGGATATTGGATTCTTTTGTTTTATTTGAGGAAAGTTCTTGAAAGGAATTGGAAATCTGTTACTGGGTTGTTTTGGAGAAGTTTTTTGAACAGAGAATCGTTTCGAGTTCAAGCACAAAATTTTGTAGAGGAGATTTTGAAGCACGACAAGGAGCTCTTCGAGACTGCCAGGAATCAGCTTCATCAGATTCTCGAGAGCGCAGGACCCCATGTTCCACTCTTTTCTCTTAATAGTTGTAAATCTGTTAATGGAATAAAGAGGTGTGTTAAAATCAATCTCTGGTTGAAAAAGAAAATCTTCTGTGATTTAGATTAAAAATAATTTCCTGTTGAGATTAGAAAATCTTGTTTTGCAAACAATGGAAAATAAACTCTTCGAATGCTATTTTGATATACACGATCTCTCTGCTATTCCTGTAGAAAAGAATAATCGTTGTATTTTTAAAAGAATTGAAATATTATTTTGAAAATCAAAAAAATGTATGTATTTTAAATTTATGGTCATTCTGTTTTGTTTTTACACAGAAATCTGTGTTCTCTGGGATTGTATGTAATTATTTATAATTATATATACAAGTAAGTGTATATATATATGTATAATATTTATATATATGAATATAAATTTATAATATGTGATTATAAATAAATTGTTATCATACTTTTAGAAAGGACCCGTCTGTCGAAATCCGTGACTATGCAAGGACAGATCGAAATTTTATACATTTTATTTTAAACTGTGTTTTTTTTAAATTATCAGAAAAATAAATAAATAAATTTAAATAAAAATTTAAAGCTTTTAGGAAATCGAATTTTATTTACTTTTATTAAAGTTTTGTATGGGGTTGGGGGGGGGCCCCCGGGCCCATGTGACGCGGTCAACAGTCTGGTTACGGATTGCTGTACATCGCCATACCGGCTAGTGAATCCATTTTTTTTTATTTTTAGTTTTTTTTTGTTTATTTTTATTTCTATTTAAATATATATATATATGTTTTTATATGCATTTAGATTTTTTTTCAAAATATAATTATAATGAATTTTATGAATACAATTATGGTTATTTTATGTAATTTAAAAAAAAAAGGATTATAATTATTTTATTTTTTTTAATGTTGATTTATTATATTTAGGAATATCATTTTGTACTAGAGTTAAATACCCAAGGTTGTATTTCTTTTGTTATTCTAGGAATTTTGATATATTTTAAAATGACACTGTTTATTTTTGTTTTGGTTAGGGTAATTTGTTAGGCAAAAAAAAATTAGACTTTAACTGTGATTGTAGACCTTGTTGAGACAATTGTATTTAATTACATAATCGGAATTGGAATCAAACGTAATGGTGCAACCTTGTAAATGTTACCTGAGTTTCTTTTTATGTTGTGGTTTTCTTTGCTCAGTGTTGTCGATGTGGGAACCGTATTGGTCTGTGAAATCCTTGTTCCAGAGGCTTGATATGTTATGATGTTTTCTCGGCTTGGTTATGCTATTGGAGTTAGTGGTTTTATGTTAGGAAGGGTTGAACGGTTTGTTAAGACTTTTGGTTATGAGTTATTGCGAGAGGGTTAATGCCTCGCATGAGCTTGTTTTTGATTATTATGCTTCATATGTTTTAGTTCAACCCTTGCCTAGTTTTGATTTATGTTAGGGGTCATAGGGAGAGTGGCTCTTCGTGGGTGTCGGCGCCTCAAGTAAGAGGAAGTGCTCAGGGGAACCCACGTAAGAGTAGTTAAACAAGTGATAACTTAAAAATAGCATTTAGGGGGATGGGTAGTAAAACACACAAGATAATTAAAACTAGTTTCCTCGTCTATGCATTAGGGCTACTGTAGACTAGTGATAGACTGAGTAGGCCATGGTCGGCAAGGTCGTAGTCTCATCTTCATGAGAGATTATCAGCTCCACATTAGCTACCCCATGGTTTCGGCACCTCAGTTAGGAGGAAGGGCCAGGAGATCCATAGATGGGTGCCGGCGCCTCAGTTGGAGGAAGTGCCAGGGGATCCCATGAGGGCTATGCAATGACACTCTCCACTAGACATCCTTGTCCTTGTTCTTGTCGCCTCTGGATATTGTTATATTTATGTTGTTTCTAATTTTAGGGCTAGGGGATCCATAGATGGGTGTTCGTGCCTCAGTTGGAGGAAGAGCTAGGGGATCCCATGAGAGCTATGCGATGACCCTCCGCACTTGTCACCCGTCTGACTTGTTTCTTATTGCCTATGGAATGGTGTATTGAATGGTTGATTTAGAGTTATTATGGAATCGTGTTCTTTTTATTGGTTCTGATTTATTTGGAAATGTATTTTGGGTGTTGGTTCGGTTCTTCTGGACATTGTATCTTTATGATGCTTTTGATTCTTGTATATTCGTCTCATGATTGCTAATTGGTGATACTTCATGTTATCGTGATGAGTTTCTTTGTTTAACTTGTTATGTGATTTGTGGACGTTGATGGTTGTTCATTGTATGGTTTGAGTTGTACTTGTTTTGTATCATGTTGTTGTTGAATCGGGTTGTCATTCATGGTCGGGTTCACTTCCTCGTCACCTCTGAGCACGGGGGCTGAGTTACTTGTAATTCACATGGTTGGGTGGAACGTACTCCGCACCCGTTGGGTTCCCCATCAGCATTTTGTCTTCTCAGCATTCCGTAGTGGAGTTGTACCAGTATACATGTGTATGTCATATTTCTGTATTCTTGTATCAAGCCCCATGTTGGGAAACTCAATGTAATTCAATTATCAAGAAATTGTAATGTAATATTATAATGATGATGTAATAGTTAGGCTCATTTGTAACTCTATTAAGAGATTTATCATGGATGTAATTATGCGATGTTTATTATTCTCGCATCATGGTTATTGGATATGTTGTAATCTTAATCTTTAATTATGTTTGGTGTTGCGATGTAACCTCGCGTGCCCCAGAGAACCAAGTGTGTTAATGCTATGTGTTATGCTATGTGATTATGGTTAAGTGTTATTACATGTTTAATTTAATTATTTAAAAAAAAAATTATTTGCATTATGTGTGTTCTCTGGGGTTTGCATGACGGGCGTTACACTACCAACTTTATCTACTTGGTCAAAAGAGGTTTATACTTACCTCTAGACAAATGGAAAAAATAGTTGTACTTCATTGTATTAAAATATTGATAAAGATATGTAATAAAATTAGTTGGTACCAAACTAAATGATTATATAAATAATGATTCTCACTCAAAAATCAACTTTAACAAATTATAAAAGATCTAATAATTACTAGTTGTATATTGTCATGCCTAAAATTTTCACTAGAAAATGCAATAATTAATTTAATTTTTTTATATATATATCTATTAATTAAGCTAATTAACACTCTTAAGTGTTTAAGAATTATGTTAAACACAATAAAAGTTAGCCACTCTTTTTTTTTTTGGTTTGAAGTTGACAATATAACTTTATGCATTAACTCATCTCTCCAAAGATCATGATGACATTATCCTTGAATAATGACAATAATGATATTTAATCAAATACATTACAGATGTTGTTTTTAATATTAAAACGATAACCCAATAGTAGCTTACTATTTAGCAATCATAATACAATTATTCTCAATTTAATATTAATACAATTATTTTATTTAACCAAGATAACAATAATATCTACTCGTCAATTATTTATTATTATTATTTATAATTTACCAATATTACCGCTACTATTCTATTATTTACTCAAAATCCAAATATTTCTTAATACCAATGTTAGCATTAGATGTAGTTTTAATATTGATTTTGATATTATTTTCACCTTTTAACTTTATGCTTATTATCACTCTATCTAATACCAATAGTTTATTATTAGCTTATAATCATATTTAACCTGAGCTTAAACAATTTAATCACTACCATTTTATATTAAACAACAGTTTAAACCATTTAATCATATTACTATTATCAAGGAACTATATTTATTTTATTTTATTTTTAAAGATTTATTTTACTTATAATTAATTTTAAAATAAATAGATTAAATCCTAGATTTTAAAACAAAACTCAAAAGGAATATCCACGATTCTTTTATTTGAAAATAAGGGAAGCTAAGAACCTTTTTATTAAAAAGGATACTTATGAAAATGATAGTATGTATAAATTATTTTAAGAAAGATTTCTTCTTAAAAATATCAAGATTAAAGGATAGTAAAATATAAATAAGTATGCATGTTAATTCTTTTATATACATGATATAATTTTCCCTTAAAAGGAGGGAGGAGGATCACGAATAAGGAGAAGTTTTGTTTATTTATTTATTTTTCTTTTCAAGAATCTCCACTAAGATTCCCCATAAGATTTCTTGTTTAATTCATTAGTATTCCCTTTTTAGAGTATGAGGATATATTGCCCCCTCTATATATTTTTCTACCGTATACTTAATGGAATTTCCATTATCACACCTGATAAAGATTTTGATATATTTCTTGATATCATAAGCTCCTATTATCTTCACCAAAGAAGCTCGTGCTACCTATGTTGGGAATGATGCAATTGACTTTAACTTTAATATTGTTACTTATCTAGTACGTATTAGTATACCATTATTATAAGCACTACACTAACGTTACTTGCCGAATCAATTCTAGAAGCAAACCAAATCTGGTATTTAAACATTCTGGTAGCAAGCTAATTGTTTTGCTGGTGCATTTATTCTAAATACAATGCCCACTAATTGCAACAACCTTTTTCTTGGCACCGTCGTCCGTATCATCGTGCCACTCGTAAGGGAGTAAAGTTAATTTTAAAATAAATGAATGGTTCATAGAATTAAATTATTCAGCATCAATCTCTGGCAGATATATGAAACTTATAATAATAATCCCCTTACTGAGCAAATCTACTAGAGCATGGCTTGATTTGATTCCAGACTAAATCTTAAGCTACACAGTACCATGTGAGACCACCATAACAGGGGTCTGACGAACGTTTTGGGTCATTCAGTAATGCCACGCCTGCCAACACTTCACTCCTAAGTGGATTTAATCAAAAAATTTATCTGATTTAGTTGGAAACCAAAGGGAATTATTCTTGAAGTAGTTTTTGAAGAGACTATGAAAACAAACACTCAGAATGCAATATTCTTTTGGGATGGTTTCAATGATCAATGTGAAATACCATTTCTAGTAAATGGATATTAATGAAAGAATCAAAAGGAAACGTTTCCTTTAACTTCTACATAATAACTAAACTTGTCATTTTATTGAGAACTTGAGATCAACTTTCTTCATTATCATTGGGGAAAGTTTAGAATTTTCCGCTACATTTCTAGATTCTTGGTCCGCCCATCAACTATTGTTTGTTTTTTTTTTTTTTTACTATAGTATACTCTACTGCTATGGACTGCATTTATTTTGCTTCGATCACAAGAAATCACCCCTCTGCACACTCGATTACCTTGCAGATACTTTTATATTGCACAGACGGTAGCTGGCAGGAGGTTGTTCTTAAATTCAGATTTGACATCGTGTTGAATTCTTCAAGGGGGTGCGCAGAACGAAGTTGTGCAGAAGATTGATTAGGATAGACTCTAGTCTATATTTTGGCTTTGAATCTTGGTCATAGTTCTTTTTTTTTCTTTAGATAACATACTCTAAAACCCTGTCATGCATCAACCTACCCACTTTCACCAATTGCGCTATTACACACTGACACAATATTTTCTTAAATCAACATCAGTCCAAGAGTGATTCAAGGCCTACACCTATTGCATGTAGCAGGAAAAAGTAAGGAATCGACTAACTATGATGCACACTAGAGAGTTGAGGGCTAATGAGAAACTAAACCCCATGCAGAAGCCATACGCAACCCTATACACTTATTTTGAGTCTTAATTCTGCTCCTGTTAGCTTCTATGATAGACACAGATGCCTGATTCCCTTGTTTATGCCTCATATTTGGATATGTGCTTGTTGGTTGCTAATGCGGGATTCATCTTTACACCTGACGGGTGAATTTTCTTGAAGTTCTAAAGCCTCATCAATAAGTCGATTTTACTCCTATCCTGCAATGATCGCAACCTAGGGTACCATATTTCTCTGAGACGTTTTTCCAAAACTTCACTCGCTTTATCTATACCTCCACATTCACACACACTATTTTAGATCATTAGAATATTAATTTTGAAGCTTATAATAGCTACAGTGAAAATGCCTTCTAGGATGGAACCAGAGTGGACAATCATTAAGGCGTGTTCTAATATTGGATATAATATCCAAGATTCTTATCGCACCTCTGAATGCATGTTGTACTATTAGACAGTCATGGTTCCATATAATTATTTATTTCTTTCCTTTTTTAATAAATCTATTCTCTACATCGCATCAGCATTTTCATTATATATTTTATTATCATTTATACTGTCATTAAGGAACGTATGCGGAAACATATCCTTTACCAGAGACATGTTCACTGATTTATGTTCTGGTACGCAATGCATATGCGATTTGCTTCATTTATTTATCTACTCCTATTACGTTTTCATTCTTTATAATTAGACAACCATATATTTGTGTATGAATATTCTTTATAAAGCTGAATGGAATCACAGGCTTTCTTTGAAAGTGAGGAACAGGCATTACTACTTATAGTGGCATGTGAGATTTTCTTTCACAAATACTACAGGAGGAATGTATATATATATACGTTTAAAACCTGACATTTTATGATATGTGGGTATCCGTGTTCTAGATAAGAAAATACACACTGGTAAGTACAATAGGCACATCTTTAGAACCCTATATATATTTCAAACCAACATACATGACTTAACATAGACTTAAATTTATTCTTATCACTCATTGTGGGATAAAACAAGTGAAACCCCCATTCATATTTCTTTCACATATAATTTTGATTTATGGAATAGTATCAAACCAAAATCTGTTTAGCTTCTGTTAATTCTGCAACCATCATGAGCAGCCAACTATTGCATTTACTTTATTTCCTTAATAGCATTGGTCAAAAGTCTTTATACATCATAAATTATCATATATATTTTTTTTTGAACAATACAACAACATTCAAATATACTTTACAAAACATCTCTCTCAAAGAAGGTAAATGATCCCACTATCTCTCTCAAGAATATTACAAAGTAAAGTATCATAATGCAAGCATTTTGAAAAAGGAAAATTGCCTTTCTTTATTAAACTGATTACCATTTTCCTACATAACTCTCACCATTACCACAATACATAGAAACTAAATGACAAAACCAATGCATAAGGTCTTGCTCTCCACCCTACCGTAATGGCGTCATGGAGCCTCGTGGGCTCTAGCCATACCCCTGAGCAAGGAATTCTTTCAACTCCATAATGATAAGTGGAGTCTATTCTCATTTTTACAAGGAAATGAACTAACATAGTACAAATTTCATTGATCTAGATTCTCTACTTTCAGATTCCAATCATGATCCATAAACTACACTACCTTCTTACTATCATTGAACAAGAGAAAATGAGAATAAGAAGAACTTATCTCTTTCTTTCAAGGGAAGGGATTGCACTCTTTTCTTTTCTTTTTTCATCTTTCCTCTCCTTGCTAACCCATCTTGAATCACTATCTTCCCAAGGAGGAAGGGCTTCTCTCCTCTTCTTCCTCTTTCTTCTATCTCAACTAGAGTTCTCCAAAAGGAGAAGTGGGTGACATCCATTTCCTCTTTTCCATCCAAGTATATAGGCATTCAACTTGAATTCACTTGAATGAGAGAGAGACACTTGTCACTCTCTCATTTGATCTTTCGACACACATCCCCACAAGTTCTCACACATGTGTGAGACTTTTGGGGAGATGGGGAATGTACTATAACACTCTACCCACAACCCTTACAAGGTGGCTTCACACATGTGAGAGCTTTGATGCTCTTTCCAAGTTCATTAATGAACTTTGGGGAGTGTGGTGGGGAAGTGATATGTCACTTCTCCCAACTCCCAAGGACTCAAATTCGTCACACCCTTTCAAGTGGACTTTGGAAGGGTCAAATCATGTCCTTGGGACCCTATTGCATGCCCACTTGACCCCTACCACTAAGGAATAGGCCCTAGGGTGTTTATTTTTGTATCCCAACCAAGTAAATTGACCAACAACCCTCTTTAAGGACCCACTTAAAGACCCATCCGGATTTCACACTTGGGTAAGGGTTCCCAACCCCTAACCCACATAATTAAATATTCACACAAACCAAAATAAATTATACATTTAATATCAACCTTCACCTCTTAATCTATCAACATATTAACTCTATATCCTCAAGAAGATGTCATTTGATTTTCTCTCGATGGTCCTCCCCTTCTCATGCTAACACTGTTGCCTTCCTGTACATTACCAACACAATCATAAGTAACATTCTATGTCACATTAATCTATTAGCTAAATATTCTAAACTTTAACCATATAATAATCCATTTGAATTTCAATCCACATTTCATAGTATACTAGTGTATTCCACCTTCATGGTAGTGACAATAGAACATTATGTCAAAATGAAATTACAAGGATTTTTCCAAAAGATCACCTTATTTATCATCCACAATATATCTAATCATCAATTTAAGAAAATCATATCACAAATTAGGTTTAGCATTAATCACATGTGAAATGGGGTCTTACATATATAATGAAGAAAAACAATCACTCCAACTCTCTAACAAATTATAAAAGATCTAATAATTACTAGTTGTCTATTATGAAGAAAAAACAATCACTCCAACTCTCTAACCTCTTACCAAAAGGAGTTTATACATACCTATTTTAAACATTCTTTATCTATTCTTTCTCCAACCAAAAAGTTAGTTGTACATTCATATATCTACCTATTTTAAACATTTTGTCATCTTGTAAGAATAGAATCTTTTATAAAATAAAGAGAATGAAATTTTAAATTCCAATTTTTTTATAAATTTTTAAATGAATGTTGGAATTTCCTTCACATATGAATAAACCTATAAACTTCAAACTTGCATATATAACATATATGAACACATTAAAAATTATAATATATCCAATTTATAATAATACAAAATAATAGTTAACCTTTTTTTTTCAATCTTATAAAAAAAATTCTTGCAATATAATAAAAAAATTAATATTGAAAATATCTATAAAATAATGTGTCAAAAATGTTTTGAAATTTTCTAAGGCAAAACCAGCCAAGTTATGGCATATGGAATAAGCCATGGCTTGTCCTCAAATTATCCTCTCTAAACACTTTGCATTATTAGTCGATCATCTTCTATTATACTAATATTTTTTATAAAATTATGAAAATTTTAGCTTTATGTGAAATAAGTGTGCCATTGGTTCTTTTATATATATATTGAAAATGATGCATGTTACAAAGAGAGTGTTGTAAGAAACTACAAAATAAACTTACAACCACAAAAAAATAGTAGCAAAGACTGCTATAGAAGTAAAAACTACACCCAAAATTGTAGGAAACAACGAACCAACCAAACCAAGACACCAAGGAGCCCCAAAATTGCTACAACAATAACAAGTACATAACTAAGAGTTGTAGAAGCAATATTGAAGTGAAAGAAATAGTTACAACAGTCTTGAAATAGGTTGTCATCAATCATTTTCCATCAATAACAGGTACATCAGTTTGACAACATGGCAATAATAATTAGACATGAAAAGTTCACAAACAACATGAATCAATGACGAACAATGAAGAGAATCAGTCTTGAAAATAAGAGTTTAGACCATGAGTTATCATAATCTTTCATTTGTTGAGCAGTTGGTTAATTTGAAGTTTGATCTGTTGTATTTGAAAGTCAATCCTTAAGTTCTTCTCAGCCTCAGCTTGCAGATGAGAAAAAAGAGAAATCAACTTTGACTGAATATCATGAATTGATATTAATTAATTTATCTTTTATAATTATAAATAGTTTACTTATACTTTAAACTAAAACACCATAATAAATATTTATAATACTATGCAAAAGTATATATATTTTTCACAAATATATTTCAAGTAAATTTATTATTATTATTTTAATGATTCATTACTTTAAAAACAAGATAAATTGAAATAACATTTTATTTTGTTGAACTATTTAATTTCTTTCAAAAACACTATTAACTATTTAGTTTCTTTAAAAACACTATTAATTAAATAAAATATTAAAAAAATAAAATGTAAATATTTAAATACATTTCAATTTTTTAATCTCAATTTATGAACTAATGTTTTGTAACATAAATATTATATCTATATAATAATTATTCTCAACTATATTTTAAATATTCATGTTAAGAACTTTAATTTCCACTCATTAATATACACCAAAAGTTCCACAAATTTTTCAATTGAGATTAAAAAATGTTATATAAGTATTAGATATTTTAATAACATATTAAAGATTTTCTATTGGGAGTTACTATTTATACTAATTTATTATTTGTTTAAGAAAATGCTAATTAATTTTTATTATATTTATTTATTAATATGTTTGGTTTTTTATGATCAATATTTTGATTTGTTATTAGAGTTTGTTGATTAGGAAGTTGTAAGGTACAATAAATTATAATGAATGTCCCTATTTGTCTAGAGGTAAGTACAAACTTTATGATCCAATGTAAGGTAACTTACCACTTGTGTAGTCTTAGAAGTAAAAAGTTCTTTTTAACTATAAAGATGAATTGGTACACTACCAACTTTATCTACTTGGTCAAAAGAGGTTTATACTTACCTCTAGACAAATGGAAAAAATAGTTGTACTTCATTGTATTAAAATATTGATAAAGAAATGTAATAAAATTAGTTGGTACCGAACTAAATGATTATATAAATAATGATTCTCACTCAAAAATCAACTTTAACAAATTATAAAAGATCTAATAATTACTAGTTGTATATAATGAAGAAAAAACAATCACTCCAACTCTCTAACAAATTATAAAAGATCTAATAATTACTAGTTGTCTATTATGAAGAAAAAACAATCACTCCAACTCTCTAACCTCAACAAAAGGAGTCTATACCTACCTATTTTAAACATTCTTTATCTATTCTTTCTCCAACAAAAAAATCAGTTGTACATTCATATATCTACCTATTTTAAACATTTTGTCATCTTGTAAGAATAGAATCTTTATAAAATAAAAGAATGAAATTTTAAATTCCAATTTTTTTATAAATTTTTAAATGAATATTGGAATTGTCTTCATAATAAACCTATAAACTTCAAATTTGCATATATAACATATATGAACACATTAAAAAATATAATATACCCAATTTATAATAATACAAAATAATAGTTAACCTTTTTTTTTTCAATCTTATAAAAAAAATTCTTGCAATATAATAAAAATAATAATATTGAAAATATCTATAAAATAATGTATCAAAAGTGTATTGAAAATATCTATAAAATAATGTGTCAAAAATGTTTTGAGATTTTCTAAGGCAAAACTAGCCAAGTTATGGCATATGGAATAAGCCATGGCTTGTCCTCAAATTATCCTCTCTAAACACTTTGTATTATTAGTCGATCATCTTCTATTATACTAATATTTTTTATAAAATTATGAAAATTTTAGCATTATGTGAAAGAAGTGTGCCATTGGCTCTTTTATATATATATATATATATATATATATATATATATATATATATATATATATATATATATATATATATTGATAATAATGCATGTTACAAAGAGAGTGTAGTAAGAAACTACAAAATAAACTTACAACCACAAAACAATAGTAGCAAAGACTGCTATAGAAGTAAAAACTACACCCAAAATTGTAGGAAACAATGAACCAACCAAACCAAGACACCAAGGAGCCCCAAAATTGCTACAACAATAACAAGTACATAACTAAGAGTTGTAGAAGCAATATTGAAGTGAAAGAAATAGTTACAACAATCTTGAAATAGGTTGTCATCAATAATTTTCCATCAATAACAGGTACATCAATTTGACAACATGGCAATAATAATTAGACATGAAACATTCACAAACAACATGAACCAATGACGAACAACGAAGAGAATTAGTCTTGAAAATAAGAGTTTAGACCTTGAGTTATCATAATCTTTCATTTGTTGAGCAGTTGGTTAATTTGAAGTTTGATATGTTGTATTTGAAAATCAATCCTTAAGTTCTTCTCAGCCTCGGCCTGCAGATGAGAAAAAAGAGAAATCAGACAATAAAAAATGTATGAGTAAAGCCCTCGAAGTGCAGCTCCTTGGTGATATGTGTGGTTATTAAAGATATATTTACCCCTGTTTCTCCATATATAAATAAAATGACATGTCTAACTCCATCAACAATGATATTATGGTGCAACCCAACCCCAAGAAGAGCTTCTTTCCAATTTAACCGATTCCCAAAGATAGTTGGTAAGTCATTAAAAACAACATTCCACTCCCTTTTAACAAATTGGCATGCCCAAAAATGTCTTATATTTTCTTTCCTTTTATAGAAGGGACAATTTACTGGTTGGACCATCATACATTTTATCCTGTCCTCAATGGGTAGTTTGCAATGTAAAACCTTCCAAGCAATTAATTGAGCATCTGTATTAGCCTTAGATTTCCAAATCTGGGCAGATAATTTAGCCCAAAAAATTTCATAGAACCTGCAATTCCACTTGGAATTCAATCGAGATCTTAAGAAAAAAATTGGAAGCAACTACAAGTAGGCCTTTTTCAGAGGAAAGAAAAGAAAAAGATACGAGGAAATCCATAACCAATCTTTGTAAAAGTCACAATGGATAGGAGTTCATATTTTCATAGTTAGATCAATCAGAACCAAATACTAAACAAAAATCAGAAACACCTTGTATTTATTGCTAAGATTAAACTAGGCTTTGACAGAGTGCCATGCCAACCAGCTCATGGTATGAAAATCCAAAAGATCTCCAACATTATGAACCCCTTTTTTGAACAAAGAATAGGAAGCTTTTGGAAAACTTAAAGCAAGAGGTTGATCCTGATAGAGGATATGCTTATTCCACCAAATGGAGGATGTAGAGAAGTTGAAGCCATGTTGAAGTGAGTTATCTCTCCATTTTAGAAGATGACAAGTGTGTTGCCAAGCTCTCCAAATAGATTGGAGGGGAGGGGAAGCTTTTATAGAGAAAAAAGGTGCATGAAGAATTTTGTCAAGCCAACCCACATGTTGCCATTTTCCTTTGACAATGTTCAACAAGGTTAATACGATTTCATATCATAATCTTCCACTATTCATCCCCATGGACAACACGGATAATCCATTTGGTAGCCAAGCAAAATCCTTGAGTTCTTGGGTCTAACAACCCCAAGCCACCTTTACATTTAGGTTGAATACAATGAGCTCATGATGCGGAGATAAATCCTCTATTGCCATCCCATTTGGCCCAAACAAACTGATGGATAATTTTGATTAAATCACCATACCCCTTTTTTGATGGCATCTGACATGAAGAGTAATAAGCATGCATAGCAAGAAAGATTTTATTGGCAACCTGTATTTTCCCAACCAAAGAGAGAAATTTATTTCCCCAACTGAACAACTTATTCTTGACTTTATTGAGGTACCAATTCCACATGTCAGAGAGAGAAACTCCAATACCAAAAGGTATACCAAGATATCTCATTATTTCCCCATGCTTAATTTGTTTCCATTAGCAAGGAATCCAAACCAGATTGAGTCATCAAAAATTTTGTTCTATCATGTGCAAGTTTAGACCCTAAAACATCATAGTAAAGATCAAGAATTTCCATAGTGTTGCAGATATTTTGTTTAGAATTTTGGAGAAATAATAGGTTATCATCAACATAATGAGAATTAATAACAGTAGAGTTATCAAAAATAGATATTCCTATGATCAACTTCATATCATACTCACTTTGAAGTAAATAACCCAAAGCATTAGCTGTAAGGACGTAAAGATAAGGAGCCAATGGACAACCTTGCCAAATAGATCTGTGTAAAGGGAAAGGATTTTTCATCACATTATTGATCATAATCCGAGCATTAGCATCTCTAAACAACATTTGAATAGGAGCTCAAAGTTTGGGTCCAAAACCCAACCAATCAAGCATTTTAAAAAGCTCTAGTGGATTCTATCATAAGCTTTGTTGAAATCAAGTTTAATCAAAAGAGCATTTTGAGCAAATTGTTGAGCCCATTCACAAGTTTCCCATGCTAACATAGGGTTATCAAGAATGAATCTACAACAATGAATCCAATTTTCTCAGCTCAAACAATTCTTTGTGTTGCTGATTTGATCCTTATGGCCAAGGATTTTTCTATAATCTTGTATGAGGTGTTAAGAAGAGTGAGAAGACGCCAAACAGAAACAAAGTCTGCTCTTTTCCCTTTAGGAAGGAGTTTAATTATGTCGCCATTAATAATAGGGCACAATGATCCATTTTTAAAAGGATGGTTCTTTTTTTTTGACACCAAAAGTCTCACATCTAATTGGAAATGAAATTATAACCTTCGCCTAAACCTAAAATTCCAATTAATGATATTATAACATGTGTATTTTGATGCCTTTTAAGACCACTTCCTTACTAGCTTAAATTTTTTTATAGATTTTTTTTTATATAAAGTCAACCTTAAGGTTGATTTTTTTGAATATGTATTAAAAAATTATATAAGAAAAAATAGTTTTTTTTATATACTACAGGGGTGTTCTTGCAATCTAGCCCAGCAGTCCAACAACCATTACTTTGGGTACTTGAGGCGAGCTAGGGCGAGACTAGTCCCCTGCGGGTGAGATCCCAACCCGCAAGAAGTTCCACCTCTTAAACTCGAGAGCATAGTCAATATAAGAAAAAATAGTTAATAGGTTTTTTTTAGTTACTAGGTTGAAAGTTAGAAATATCACATTCACAAATATCATTAAAAGTATAAAGTTATAGAAATGATCTTGATAATTATGACAATCCAACAACAATAGCATAACAACAACAACAACAACTATTGGAAACTTGTTACAAATGAGGTTGAGATTGTGTCCCAACCAACTTTGACAGAATGAATATCATGAATTCATATTAATTTTTCTTTTATAATTATAAATAATTTACTTATATTTTAAACTAAAATGCCATAATAAAAATTTATAATACTATGCAAAAGTATATATTTATCATAAATATATTTCAATTAAATTTCTTATTATTATTTTATTTTATTATTGTAATAATTCATTACTTTAAAACTAAAATAAATAATGAATCTTAACAAAATAAATTGAAATAACATTTTTAATAAAACATAAAAAATGTTTTGTCAATCTATTCAGTTTAGTTTTTTTTTTTAAACACTATTAATTAAATAAAATATAAGCAAATTAAAATATAAATATTTAAATACATTTCAAATTTTAAATTAAACTTAATAATTCCCAATTTATAAATTAATCTTTTGTAACATAAATATTATATCTATACAATAATTATTATAAATTGACATTTTGAATATTCATGATAAGATCTTTAATTTCCACTCAATAATACACACCAAAAGTTGCACAAATTTTCCAACTTTAGCCTCTATATTGTTTTTTATATTTAAGTCGTCTTCATTCCCATTAATTTTCTCTTTGACCAATTGCTTTTTCCATGGTCAAACCAATGCCATGATAAACATTTGAAATTTTCCAAAGCTAATAAAAGGTGGGCTATGTATGAGGTAGTTAACTAGTACCAATTTGTTCTTGATAAAATTAGGTTTTGTGAATATAAAAATAATATAATTAATTTAATGTTGTGATTGATTATATGATTAGATATAGTATTTTGTTGATTTTAGTGATTGATTATGAGTCTTTATTGTTTTGATTATAATTTTTTAATGTAATTTATAATCATTTGTTTTTGTATATATTGGAAGTAGAATGATAAAATATTATATGTATTGTTATCAAAAGTTAAAGAGGGTTGATTCTGGTTAGAATCAATTGGGATTAAAAAATGTTGGTACAATTGACCATGGTTTCCTGTAATTAACCATGTTTCATGAAATCAATCAAAAGAATGTCAAATTGACTTAGAAGGTTTTTGAACTTTAGTACATATTGTTAGATTTTCACCTCGATGTTTAGACCTACAAAATAGAGAAGTGATGCTTCCAAACACTTTGACAAGCTTGTTAGGTAGCGTTGTACTTTGCCTTTGCATAACATCTAAATGGACTAATTGAATGTCTTTAGAATAAATATTGAGGACAATAAATAGCATGAAAGATATGTCATATAGCACTCGTACATGTGATGATATTATCACCCTTGTGATGATGCAATGTGTAATGGCGCTTGATGGAAGTAGCTGATGTGTTCAAATAAATTAGGATCCACTCTTTATACAAAACCGTAGTATATAATTTGAATATTTTGCACTTTAAGAGAAAACATAACAACTAGTTGGACAAAGAAGGAATATGCCTAATTTTAACGAGGCAAAGGTAAGGAGGAAATCTTCTGGAAACAAAAGTCTAGGGTCCAATGGTTGATAGAAGGGGATAGGAACACTAAACTATTCCACCAATCCACTTTGAAACAAAAAAGCAAAAACAAAATAAGATCGCTTATGAAAGAGGATGGCTCTATTGTGACCAATGAAAAAGATATTGCTAGGGAAGTTGTTAACTTCTTCTCGTCCTATCATATGGATCCTCGCAATGCTCTTCAGGTAAATGTTGACTTTCTTGAAGTGATCCCTAATGTAATTTCAGATTTAGACTTAAAGATGATGACTAATGTTGTTTCTATGGAAGAACTCTGAAAGGTTGTTTTCTCTTTTGGTGCCTTCAAAGCCCCTGGCCCTGATGGGTTCCCCCTTTTTTCCAAACTTACTGGGATACTGTTAAAATTGATCTTTTTAATGCTACCAGGGATTTCCTTAGGTCGGGTAGGTTGTTGAACCATTTGAATGCTACCTTTATAGCTCTTATTCCTAAAAATGTTGATGCCTCAGCCATGAAAAATTATAGACCTATTAGTCTTTACAACACGATCTATAAAATTTTCTCCAAAATTATGGTGTTTAGACTCAAACTGGTGCTTGGAAAAATGATAGCCTCAAATCAAAAAGGTTTTCTTCAAGGTAGAAATATTCTTGATGCTGTATTTTCTACCCACAGAATTATTCATTCGATGGATCATTCAAAAAAGCCTAGGAGGACCTTCAAAATTGATATTTTGAAGGCCTATGATAGGGTCTCTTGGCCTTTTCTTTTTGTTGTTCTTAAGAAGTTTGGGATAGATGGTAGATTCCTAAAGACGATTTATGCTTGTGTTACTTCCCCCATGTGTTCTGTTATGGTCAATGGTGTTCCTCAAGGTTTCTTCTCCTGTGGTTGTGGGCTTAGGCAAGGTGAACCTCTTTCTCCCTACCTGTTTATCATTGTTGCTAAAGTTTTGGGCAGGAATATTCAAAAGTTGGTGGACTCACAAGCTCTCAAAGGTATAAAAGTTGCCTCTTCTCTTAGGCCCGATTCCCATCAACAGTTTGTTGATGATACTCTAATGTTTGGGGAAGCTTTGGTTGGGGAAGCAGGTCTATGGAAATAGGTCCTCAATGATTATGTTGTTGTTTTTGGTCAGTGCATAAACTATGAAAAAGGAAAAGTTTACTTCTTCAGCATTGATCAATAGATAAAGGATAGAGTGAAAAAATTATGGGATGCCAAGAAGCTGACTTATCTTATGCCTATCTAGCCCTCCCTTTGATCTCTAAGAAATTGGAGAATAATTACTGGAACCAATTTATAGAAAGAATCCAAAACAAATTGGCTGGTTGGAAGGGGAAGCTTCTTAGCTTGGCGGGAAAAATTCAACTCCTTAAAGCCTCTCTTCAGAATGTTTTGGTTTATTACCTATCTCTATTCAAAATACCAACCCATATTGGGAGAAGATTGAACAAATTTAGTGAAAAATTTTGTGGTTAGGAATGGAAGAAAAAAATAGACTATCCCTGCTCAACTGGGAAAAAGTGTGTATGCCTAAAAGAAGTGGGGGTCTGGGGTTGAGAATAATTTACATGCTAAATAAATCATTAACAACTGAAATTGGTTGGAATCTTCTAGAGGGCTCCAAATATTGGGTAATTTTTTTCCAAGATAAGTACTTAAGGAACATGAATCCTGGCTGTTTACTCTCACAATCAGATTTTCCTACTGGTTCAACCTTATGGAACCATCTTGTGAGATTGAGGAATGTGTTGAAGATGGGGGCAAGGAAGAGAATTGGAAATGGGAATAATACTAATTTTTGGAAGGATCCTTGGATAGAGAATTCCACTCTGTCCACCTTTGAAGAAATGAATCCTCTCATCTTAGCTTAAACAGGATTTGTGGCAAAAAGGTGTTTGATTATATAAATTGGGACATGGAGGAACCTTAATGGAAGGAGTTCAACACACTATTAAGGAGAAACAATATGAGAGGTCAAAGACAGGTGAATTGAGATCCAATCCTCTCAAATCTACATAATTTGATAGGGGAGGCTAAGTGGTTCGATAGAGAAAGAGAAGATGAGTGGCTCTAGGAAAGCAACTCTTCTAGTTGTTTCTTGATTAAAAATATCTATGAAGATTTGGTGAGGGCCCAAGTTGTTGTTCTTGATCACTTCTGGGATAGGGTGTGGCTAAAGAATCTTGTTCCCAAAATTAATTGTTTTTGGTGGACTACCGCACATGGTAAAATTCTCACTATTGACAATCTGGTTAAGAGAGGCTTCCAACTGGTAAACAGGTGTTCACTCTGTAAATAGGAAGAGGAGTTGATAATTCATATTTTCTTTCAACGCCAATATGGGAGGGAAGTGTGGTCTTTCTTTTTGTTGTTGTTGTCCTCTGATTGGGTGTTTCCCAATTCAATGAAGCTTTTTATTGAAGGTTGGTCAAATTGCCCATTCTCACATAACATTATTATGGACCTTTGGAATCAAGTTCCTCCATTTGTTACCTGGGGATTGTGGAAGGAGAGGAATAATAGATTTTTCAGAGATGTGGAGAGAAGCAGCTGGGAGGTAAGTTAGATTATTAAAACCCAAATTAAGGAAAACATTGAGGCAGGAAGATACAACTTCTCCAATACCTGGCCTAATTACAAAGAAATGAGGATAAAACATAATTGGGGAATAAGGAGGGATTTAACCAAACTCAATTGGTAAAAGATGCTTAACATAATGGGTATTGTTTGGATTCCTTTACTAAAAGATTGGGTTAAGTATAATTTTGATGGGTGCTCAAAAGGCAACCCAAGACAAGCTGGTGTAGGGGGTCTGCTAAGAAATCATAAAGGTGATTGTATTATGGGTTTTGTATTGAATTTGGGTGTCTACTCTAACAATAAAGCTGAAGTAATGGCTGCTCTTGGAGGTTTCAATTTTCTAAAGGAGCTGGGGTACAAAAATGTCATCATTGAAGGGGATTCTAAGCTAATTGTGGACATCCTAAATGAAAAAGCTACACCTCCTTGGGAATTAAAAAATATAATAGATAGATGCAAAGTCATTAAATTTTTTTAACATCTGTTAGGTACAACATGTGTATAACAAAGGAAACAAAGTAGTTGATTGTGCTACCAATGTGGTGCTGAGCTACAAGGGATGGACAAGTTGGACCAATGGAAACATGTCAACATATTTAAGAGATGTAATCCTTAATGAAATATTTGAAAATTAATATCACATGCAAGTTTGATAGGTTAGTTGTATGTGGAATTAACGAGTACCAAGTGGTGTCATTTAGCTTTCTGTGTAATGATGGTATCTGGAGTATGGGGTGGTATAGGAGGATCTTGGAAGGAGATAACATTAATAATTTACCTTTAAAGATTATGTTCAAAAATCACATGAAGTTATTGAATTTGATAAAGGTTGTCATTTCTATGCGTGTTGAAAAACTTTGTGTCAGTAATCCCTGTATTTCTATAGTGGGGAAAAGAATGAATTTTAATAGGGATTTAAATGCTTGCAGGAATAATGATGAGTTTTGGATTCTGGGAAATGTGAAGCTGACTTTCTTATTAAGAAACTTCTCTACTTTTCATTCTATATTGGCTATGAGTATTATTTGGCATTTGAGTGTTGGTTACATTCAGGGAAGGAAGCAAATTGTGTGGGTGATTATGAAGAAAAGCCTGATGCAACAAAAGAATTTGCAGAGGAGTGAAATGGGAAGACCAAGGAAAAGAACAGAGCCACCAAATTTCCAAGCCCTCAAACATAATGTGGACCTATGGAGGATTTTTGAGAATGTGGGTATGGTCTTGTTCTTCCAATCTCTGAAAGGATACAATGAGAACTTAACGACTAAATTCACCAATTCTTGGAGGAAGGGCAGTGTTACTATTGGCACAGTGAAGTTTGAGGTCACCACTCATTTCATTGTTGAAGCTATGGGTTTGTAGAATAATGGGCTAAAAGTTGCTAAGAAAAATGGAGCGAACTACAAGAGGTTTGTCGACAAATTCCTTCATGAAGGTGAAAATCTTAAGAGATTCTAGAAAGGGTATGCCAAACTTGAACTCCCTCTTCCTTTTGCATTAGTAAGCTTGTTTGTAATGTGTTATTTTACACTTGAGGGTAGGTACATGTCAGTACATGCATGCCACTTCCCTCTATTAAACTATATTAGACATGGGGAGTGTATCAATTTTCCATTTTACATGTTGTCCACCCTACAACTTAACATTGAAAAAGGCGCTAGCCGTCCCCTCCACCAAGGTCTTATGCTTGCCTTGTACAAATATTCCCTGGTCGTGAATCCTCATGGCAATTCTTTAAATGCTAGAAATGTGAACCCTGACCGGTTTGAAGAAGAAAATGTGGAAAAGCTAGAGGAAAACCCTAATACTGATGAACTTCTAGTTGATGAACAAATTCCCCACCACCCTCTTGTAATTTCTGTTAGGCATGTGCTAATCCCTAGGAAATGTAACTCCCCTGTGGCTAATGTGTAAAATCCCTCAACTCCTTTGTTGCAGAAGATTGAGGAAATAAGAAGCATTGAATTAGAGTTCATTAGAGCAACTCCTAAAAAAAGGAAACACTCCCCTCTGCTTAGAAACCCATAAGAGATATTAATCCTAGAGATGTAATAAATATCACTGGGGAAGGGAACCAAATGGGGGAGGCTAAGGAAAATTTACAAGGGCAAGGGAGTGGAGGTAGTGGGGGAAGAAGGTTAGCACATCTGGCTAAGGTAGCCTCAAAGGAGAAAAAAGAACATAAAAAGTTAGTGAATGTGGAGGAGGACCTGGGGTATGAAGATTTTGAAGCCCAGGAAGAAGAAGACTATGAAGACTTGGATTTTAAGGAAACCTCCCAGAGGATGTTTCAGAGGAGGAAAAAGAGGAGGAAGATGAGGAACAAGTGGAGCCTTCTAAGGATAAGATTGAGGTCGAGAATGTGCAGGATTTTGGGTTCTTGGGAATGGAGAACAAAGTTGAGGATCTTAGTAATGAGTTTTTAAAAAGAAAACTAACCTTTCTGCAAGTACAGTTTGAAGACATGGATAAGGAGTTACTCACTCTCATGAAAGTAACTAAGAAGTTGATGAGAAGAGCGATGCTTGGAGCGGCTTTTGGTGAAATGAAGATTACCAAGAAATTATAGAAACAGGGGAAACCTAATACCCTAAAGATGTTGGATGAGATAGAGGGCCCTGACTAACACAAATACATTACTCTCATGGGAGAGTATGTGGAATTTTTAAAGAAATCTAGTTAATGGCTGTTGTTGCTGCTCTACTTTTTTTTGATGATTTTTTTGTCTTTTATAATATCTAGGACTCTTCTATTAATTTCTATAGGTTATGGTGGAATGCCACCTAGGATAATGTTGATTTAATTAATGGTCTTCATAAATCAAAGTATGCTAGTAAAAAATTAATGTTTTTGATTGATAATGGTTGGACAATGGTTACTTTAAATATTGTCCTGTGTGCTAAAATTGATGTTGTTCTTTGGATGGTTGGTGGTGTTGTTTCCCACCTCTCTCTACTGCTTTTTGGTATGTTACTGTAACTATAGAATCAAGGCCCTTCCCTACTTATCTAATAAAAAACAAGGAAAAGACCAATTTCACACTATAAAATTAAATTATATTTAATTTTAAAACTAAAGATTGGGACTTATCCCTGAGAATATATGAAGGGAAAAACATGTTAGGTTTATGGAATATGTGTTAGGAAAAGGTGTGTTTTCCACCTTGCATAATGTTATAATGTAATATTTATTTTTTTATTATGTGGTGCACCTCAGGGATCTAGGGATGTGTGCATCACATAAACCTAGCATTATTGAGGCCACTTTATGTGTTGTATGTAACATTGGTTTAAATATTTAATGTGTGGTTGCACATGGGAATAATATTTAATATTGAGAAAACTTACTACCAATACCAAATGAAGGGTTAATGGTTTTGGAAGCTCGTGGTATTAGTCACATGGTTTTATGTAATACCACTTGGTGGTTTTGTGTGAGCTTGTCTCTATAAAAGAAAACACATGGGTAGTTGTCTATAGTTGGTCAATTGCATGGTTGAGGTTAAATCTTGTTAGCATTTGTGAGGGTTGAAGCATTGCATGACATATGTGGTTGCATTCTTATTCACATGGAGTGTTTGTAGAGGGATTAATGATTCAAAAGGTGTTCATGGAGAACTCTGAAGATGTATTGTAATGTTTATTGTTGAATAACACATGACTGATGGATCCTTTTGAAGGCTAGGTTTTTCCCACTCGAGGGTTTTCCCAGGGTATGTCTTGTGCCATCTTTGATGGTATGTTGTATATTCTTTGCCATATGGATTTTGAATGCTTGTTTGCATAGATTTCTCTATTTAGGTTATGTGGAAATCATCTTGGGTGGATGCATGTTTCCTTTCATTTGGTATCAGAGTCAGATTTTGGTTTGTATAACCCTTTTTGCAGTAGATCTAGTGTATATTTTAAATCCAAGGCTTGCATGGAAAGAATGAATACATTGCAAGATATGAGGGTTTTATGTAGGTTTTTTTGTAGATTTGGGATTTTGGGGTTGCAGATTTATGGTTATTTTTTGTAGATCTAGGTTTATGAATCTTTGTTAGAAAGGGGTTTTTTTATGAATGTTCATCATGAGGGTTTTGTAGGTGAAATTTTTTAGATGACCCTTGGGAAAAAATAGACCTCACCATTAGATCTAGGAATCCCAAAACATGAAGATTGACATAAAATTTGACCTATTTTGGTCACTATGAAAAAAATGCAAAATAAAAATTGTATTATGCCCTATCATACAACCATCTAATTTGTTTGCAAAGGAAAAATAAATAAATATCTGCAGGTGTAAAAAAATCTTGTGCATTTTCAAAATGTTAAAATTTGATTTGGTTTTATTAAATTTTATTTTTTTAAAATCATTAGGGGGGTTCGTAGACCCCCGTACCCCCTGGTACCCAGACTGACAGCTAGGGGACTAATTTTTTCAGTTGGGCTATCAGCCCACTGACACCTATCAGTCATCTCAGCTAGGGTGGTCATGTCCTTGGAAGGACCATGCCCCTAGCATGGGCCCCCTAGTTTGGTGAGGCCCAACCCTTTGGGCTTAAAAAATTAATAAATGTCGCCCTTATTCCACCAATTTTTTATTAAAAACAAAATTTAAATCAAATTTATTGTTATTTCGGTTCCAACTATTGGTGGCGCTACTGCCACTAGTGGGCCATCGGTGGGCTGCTCAAGCACCACCCTGCAACCACCTTATAGCGAAATTGGGAAAAAAATTTCCAGGGGGCATAACTTTTTCTTGATTGTCCATTTTTTGACTTCTTATACTCATTGGAAAGGTGGTTCCATGCACTATGTTGTGGTATTAGTGGTTTTTCCATATTTTTTTTTGTTTTGGTAGTGATTTTCTTGCTAGAAGTTAGACGCTCCCTTTAAGCTTGGAGAGGTCATAACTTATGCATACAAAGTCAAATTTTGGACTTCTAATAGTCAATGAAAATTTTGTTCAAAGCACTACATAGTGGATAAATTTTGGAGATTTTTTGGAATGATTTATTCATTGTTATTTCTATTTGATTTTTTTATGGGTTCTTTTGAATATGGTGATTTTGTGAGCTTTTGGCTATTCGGATTTTGGTGATTTGATGTTGGATTCATTGTATACTCACATGTACATCTTTCATTACTCTCATTTGTGTTGAAAATGGAGGTAATTATGTAGCTTAATACTTTGTAAAATTATTATACTATAGATCTAATTAAGTGTTCTTTGTTACAATTTATTTGTGGATGATTATTTGTTTAGATTAATTTTACCATTTGTAGAAGTAGACAAAAGATTGTAGAAGAATAAGACCAAAAGATAGAAGTGACACAACATATATCGTGGAGAAACCCTTTCCGGAAAAAAATCCACCACAGAATCAATAGTGCTTGTATTATTTAACCTTAGAACAAGATTACAATAATTCTTTATCAATTCTTGCTTGAGATGCTTCTTTTTCCTTCAAAAGTTCTTCTCCACAACCTACAATAAACTCTGATCAAACTCTCTTCAACTTGCTTCAATTTATAGACAATAATGAGCCTTATAAACTTCAAAGAGTTTACAATTACAAAGCACAAAGCTTATATCACAAAACCTATGCCTATTCTTTACAAGTAGAGTTCTTCCATGAAAGACAATGCCAAACCAAGTCCTTCATCAATTTGGGCATCCAAAACTGAAGTCCTAACTCAACATTGATTACAAAGATATCTTGTAAGCTTCTCCTCAAAGTTGGCACCCAAGAATGGGCCCATTTAACTTAGCCTTATAAAATATCTTCTCATGCAAAAGTGTTAACTCCAAGATGCCAATTTGGGCCCCCAAGGCGGGTCCAATTCAATCCTTGTTAACTAAAACATATCTCTCCATCAATTCATGCAAAGAGGATGCATGATTGATCATCCCCACTTAACTGAATGTATCACCTGTTATCTGTCATGCAACTCAAGTCATTAGTCATGCATTCCAAGTCAACTGAAGTCAACTAGTATTCAGTTGAAACTAACTATATGCAACTGAAGATAACTGAACCATAACTGAACTGAACTAAAATGAACTAAACTCATACTAAACTGAACTAAACTAAACTGAACTCCATGCAATATGTAAAAGTCAATTCCTAACTTAGTTAGGATCTTTACATGCGTTACTAAAGTGTTATCTTTTTCTAAATAGTTAACTGAACTCAAGGTGGGTTCCACCTTCCATGTGGGTGCCCCATATGCTCCTATTTTGTAGGAGCTCTTCTTTTATGTCCCCACATGTTCCTATCATTTACAATTAATTACAAATGTCAATTTACATGTTCATTTCATTCAAATGTAGTCTCTTTGTAATCCTAGTGTTGGGGAACACTTTCCAAGGACTTAGGAGATACATGACATATGTTTAGGATTGCAATTAAATGACATCCTATTCCCAAAATTCTCCCACTTGACATTATACATTTTAATTATTCTAAACAAGGAATCATTATTATAAATCAAGTGCAAGACTCAAGGCCAATGGCCTTCCTACACCAACTAATCAATCCATGCCAACTTCAAATGCAACCTACATAATCATGAAGCTCCAAGCAAATGATTAATACTCAAAACTAAGAGAACTTATCTGTAGGAACATGTTTCACAAGATAATCTACAACATTAATCAAAGTGTCAACTTTCTCAATTAATACCTTCCCACTCTCAACCATTTCTTGAACAAAGTGATACTTAACATCAACATGCTTAGTACAAGCATGATACAAAGGATTTTTGGCTAAACACATAGAACCCTGATTATCACATTCAAGTTTAACTTACTTGCAATTAAATCTATATAAGAGTGAATTTGCACCCTTTATGAAAATTCCCCTTTTTGCCTTCTCCACTTTAGAAAACCAAGTTTGGAGGCTTAATCACACCTAAGCTCATTTCTTTCATTCCACTTGGTTCCTGTTTTGAGCGTCGATGGGGGAATTTCTATTGGGGACACCCGCACGATGCGTAGACATCCGCACGACGTGCTTATGTCCCTAGTAGATTCCTATGGCTAATCCTACAAAGGTGTTACACTTCTCATTAGTGGTCAAGTTGTAATGCCCCCTTTGGCCGATCGACCTGAATATGGTTGTTTTCTTCATCTCCTTTTCAAATTCCTTCCTCCTACATGTTTCAAAACTTCTTTTGCATACCTTCAAGAAATCTTCTTCACTCTCTTGCACTCACTCCTTGCATTCTCAAGCATTTTAGCAACACTCTTGCACTCCATTGTAGAAACAACTTTACTCCATCACTTTAGTAGAGCAAATTTGGGACCACACCATTGCAAAAGAGGCTTGTGTACTCTCATTCTCTCCTCCATTAGCCTTGAGTGATTTTGGTGGAGGTGGTAAGCCTCCATTCCTCTCCTCTATTACTTGGTTGAGTAAGCACACTTAATATTTTGTAGTGTTTTTAGTGTTCTAGATTACATTACTTTCTTTATCATACTTGCTTTCTTTGTTGTCTATGGAGGTGGAAACACCTAAACGGGGGTTTGACTGAGGCAGGCCCCTATATAGCCACCCAAAAAAATTCCTCCTCTTTATGTGTAGGTGAACATTCTTTTGGAGAGCTAGCTGGAGAACGGATTTATTTGTGAGATCCTTCTTGCCACCCTAACTCTTACATTTTTACTCTATCACATTAGAGAGTATTTTGTTTACTTAATCACGTTATTTTGGACCTTTAGTAGTAGTTAGCTGAACTACTAGCTTGTTTTCCTATGCTCTACCTGGTCTCTTTAGTTGTCTAGTCGTACGGATGCTAGCGCACCAAACTGTCATCCCAAGACCGCACTTCTATCCTCGAGCAAAGAGCTTCCTAAGGTGTAGCGTTGAACCCAAAAAATGGATCACCTAGCTTCATCTTACATTTTGGTTCTCTAGGGTGATTGAAGGTCTTTATAGTCATCATTATCATCCCGCATTCCCCAACATCTTGTTAACTTGAGGTAAGTTTGGGCAGCCTTCAACTCTTGGCCCTCCGTGACTTGGGGCCTTGAATGTGGTTGGTCCCTCTCTCTTACAAAAACCAATACCTTTCCCAAGTCTCTATAACCAAACTACCTCTTTGGAGGCATGTGAAACTGTCGAGTGTGTTGAACTCACATCCAACTAAGGTGCAGGCTTCTTAGTCTTTACTATTGAAAAATATTTTCTTACAAGTAACCATTCCAACATATCTCTTACCATAAGAGAACTCAAGCCTCACCTATTTCTCCAAGTATCCATGAGGACCTGTAACCAACCAATCCATGCCAAACTACAAATGCAACATAGCACTATCATCAAGTAATCAAGAAAATGATTAATGTACCCAATACATAAAAGAACTACACAAGATCAATGCCAAAGCTCTAATCATGAATCAAGAACATAAACATGACAACATGATCTAACCATCTCCTCCAAGGAGATCACATGCATCATAACATACATAAACATCCTAGTTTCAAGAGAAAAAGTACCATGCCAAACTCTAAACATGTATCAAGAGTAAACCATGACATAATAGCAACCACTCTAAACCAAGAAAAAACATATCCCCAATCACATGAAGATAACCTTACAAATGATGCATCCACGTCACTTCCAACAACTCCCACTGAACTGTGGTAAGAGCTACACATGGCATCATGACTACCATCCTCTTCATAAAGATCGCTCTTTAACATCAAGCAAAGAGTCATCACTAACATTTTTACATGAAATGATCAATGCATGATTACTGTCATTTGAGGATTCCTCTGTAGAAGAATTAGAACTCTTTTTCTTGTTCTTACAATCCTTCTTCGCATGTCCCAGTTTTCCACAGTTCCAACACCTTACCTTACTCCGTCCTTTGGACTTACCCTTTCCTTCCTTGTCTCCCTTAGGTTCCTTTTTCTCAGGCCTACCTTTTACAAAAAAAGGCATCTTGGATTTCTGTTTTAGACTTCCTCCTCATCTCCTCTGATAGGAGAGTAGGAATTATATTGTCCATCTTTGAATCTACACCACTACCACTAATAGCAATAATTAGATTTTCCCAAGACTCTAGTAAAGAACAAAGTAACAAAATTCATTTATCTTCATCTCCTAGCTTTAGGGTGAAGCCACAATAGTGGTTTACAATTCAAGTGAGGAAGGAAATCTCACAAAAAATGACCCCAAAGCAAAAAAAGTGATTTTGGGGGTTCGTACGAACCTATTGGTTCGACCAAATGTATTAGGGGTTCGCTCAAACCAGTGTTCGAGCAAACCCCTTTAAATTTTTCCCTCCAAAAAATAAAACAAATGCATAGCAAAGGGGGTTTGAGCGAACCCCCTTGAAGAGGTTCACTCGAACCCTTAGGGATTCATTCAAACCCCCCTTGGCCCTCATCCCCCTCCTGAGACACAAAAAAGCCTAATTTTTTTACACTTCGGAGCTTGGGTTGAGGATGAAAATTTGAGAAATCTTCAGAAACCCTTCTGGAATCAGATAGTCCTCGAAACGAGCTACCCAACGAATATAATTTTTATATGTTTTTATTTTATTATGTATTTGTTTTTTTAGTTTTATTAAACATAGGTTCTTCACCGAAAATGAAGGTCTTTGTTCTGCACATGTGGAAAAATAGTAGATTATCATTTATTTTTTTGAAAAATATGAGTGCACCAGATATTGAAGTCCTTGATCTAACCAAAAAAAAATTGAATTTCGATATATACAAAAAAAGTTACACGTTCTACGATCGCGCTATGTCTGAATTGTAATTGGTTTGACTTCAAAACTTGATTAAAGAAAAAATATTCAATAAAAAACTATCTAACCAAGTGGAAGCACTAGATATTGGAGTTAAAAATCTAAATTTGAAAAAATTAGAATTTTATCCTTCATGGAAAAAAAATTATGCATTATACAGTGTGTGCCACTTTTTAAAAGTATTGTTTTTGAAAAAACCATTTTGTGGGAGATGGAAAAAGAAGTGCAATCTGATTCCAAAAATTTTGAAAAAATATTTTTAGAATCTATAGACAAATGTGGCCGAGACTCTAGTTTGCATCATCTTCGGAATTCCTCATGTTTTTAGCTATAGGTCCCAGTGTTGAAGATTTAGTTAAAAATAATAATTTGATGTCCATTTTGGCCAAAAATTGTAAACCACTATTGTGGCATCACCCTTTACATCTATAGATGCTAACTAATAGAAATTAAATTAAAAGCATTCAAATGATTTGCAATAAAATCCACCATCTTTCATCTTTAAAGAATACAACTATCTTTTAGATACAATAATTAGTAAGACTTTTTGGTTTGGTAGATATCACCTATTCTCTTCCATAACATATATGTAGTAGTTTCTTCTGAAACATTCAAGAGAACAACATCAACATAATCTTATGGTTCCTCTTGCGTTCTTATCAAGCTTATCCCAATCCTCATTTGACATCGTTGTAGGTGACTTTGTCTCATTATTAACAACTAACCACTTATCTCTCTCTTCAAGGAGATCATCCATTTTTAGTTTCCACATTTCATAATTAGATCCATTGAATCTTTTCATCATCTAAATGAGAATTAAAAACTCATTGTAGCAACCCATTTCCCAAAATCAAGCAATAACACAATAGTAAAGCTCCCACTACGTACCCAAAAACCTCGTAAACTTTAAGAGAAAGTGTGTCCCAAAATTCTTAGCCCTAATCGTTAGTTTTATTACAAAATGTTGAAAATGGAGGTAATTATGTGGCTTAATACTGGTAAAACTATTATATTGCAGATCTAATTAAGTCTTCTTTGTTGGCACTTTTGTGATGATTATTTGTTTAGATTGATTTTACCATTTTTAGAAGTAGACAGAGGATTGTAGAAGAATAAGACCAATAGATAGAAGTGACACAACATATACTTAATTGGATCTACAGTATAATAGTTTTACAATGTATTAAACTACAAAATTACCTCCATTTTCAACAATTTGACATGGTTATTAGTATATTGTTGGATTTGTATGTTGCATTGTTGCATGTACGAGTTATGCAGTGTTGTAGGTTGTATATGCTTACATGTTGCATTTATGACTTGGATGTGGGTTCTCTATGCCCATGGATATTTTAGTGTTGTTGCAGATTCAGATTTGTGGCTTGGTTTAGTCGCTTGTTTTTTTGGTTTGGTTGTCATGTTGAGGAGGAGATATGGTATTACCAAGTACAATCATGATGTGGGACCTATGTTGTTGACTATGTGATTTAGACATGTGTGACACGGTTGGATTGTGTTGTTGGTACATTTGGTGTTGATCATGGTGTCATGGATGTTCCTTGTGCCTTAGGGACTTTGGCATGACAAATTTTTCCCATATTGTGGAATTATGTTGGACCCCCATACTTCCCCTAAATGTCTAGTTCTAATGTCTTCTTCTACATGATTTTTTAAAAAGTTCCTACAATTATTTTCTACTCACTCCTTCCTACCTTGTAGATTTCATTGGATTTTCTAATATTTGGACCTCCCTTGTTTCATCATGTTCCCATATTTGGTTCCACATCAAAATCCCACATCCTTTTCTTGACATCCCAAAATCTATAATTTTTTTGCATTTACTTCAAGTCACTTTTGTCACTCACCTAAACTCCCCAAAATTCCATTAATTCCCAAATTTGACCTCTACTCTAGCTTTTCCTACCTAGAAAATATTTTTTTAATCTTGAGGGTGTGGATTCCAATACAAATCTTATCAATGGAGGATGAGGGTGGTCATTCCTCTAATAATAAGGTAGGTAATTTTTATCTCCCAAGGATCTCCATGCCAAATATTGGTCATCCATCTCATAGATTTTGTAGATTTAACCTTGCATTACACTCCAAAATGATAATGTCCATTTCTCCATTAGATTTCTACAAGAAAGAGGTAATATTGTTGTTTTCCTTCAAGCATAACCTAAGATACTAAATTAAAGAGTTTGAGATTAATGTGATCAATAAAAAGGTGACTCCCACACATTTCTTGGTACTAGGTCATGTGATGGTGAACTAAGTAGGCATGGGTGACCTGTGCAATTGTAAGTAATTGTGTATGTTTTCTAAAAGGTTGTGTGAAGCTACTGTTGAGATATATTCATAATTTTTCATTTATAAAAAATGGATAAAATATGTTGGGAATTATTAGATAGGTACCTACTGATTTTGAATATGTTGGACATTATTTTGATTATGATTTAGTTAATAAATATTTTGGACAATTTGGGCTTCAATAATTTGATTTTTAACTATTAGTTGATGTCGCCTTTGTCTAATTTGGTTAAGTATATTTCTTGATCAACTTATCTTTCCCTAAATTTATTTTCTAATTGTATAGCTGCATTAGCATCATGGAAGTTAGGATCTTGATCTTGATCAGTTCTATGTGGGGATGTCAAGAATTGTAAGGTAGACTTACCCTTGTAATTCTCACATGTAGAGGTTTGT